>PYST01000004.1:0-34313 GCA_003049485.1 Ophioceras dolichostomum | reverse complement strand
CCCCCCCCCCCCCCCCCCCCTAGCGAGCTCCCGAATTTTTCCAATCGGTTTTCATTTTGTCCTGCATGTCTACCTCCATTTGAATCACGACCAATTTTAACTAACGACGAGCAATGTATGTCAACGCGAGACTTCCCATCCGTCTTTTGTTTGATTCTTCGGGGATGTCTCATGCAGATTCCATGGACGCGTGCGTTCCTGGTGGTGGCTCTTCAGTACACGCACATCGTCGAAGCACCGCTCTGGAATGTTGCCACCTCCCATAATTGTGGTTATGTGCGTGGTTAAGCGATGACCAACGCTCGGGTCCTACCAACGCGCACGCATCACGGAGGATAGCATCTCCTAATGGCATCTCCCTCTCCATCGTGGGCTTAGAAGTCGTGCCTTTGGCGGCCTATAACTGCAGACGATCCAGACCAATATGGATATGAAAGGAGAGAGCAACGGGCTTGTCGCCCACAACACTCCTGAGGACTTCCCACCGTCACAATCGCCTCGCCCATTCCCGCGACCACCTCGGACGGTAACTCTAGGCGTCTTCATTGCGACTTTGATATTCTTCAACGTCGTCCTGTTGGGCCTGACGCTCAGCCTGGGCTGGCCGCCGCTCTCGCCGTTATCCTCCTCGGGAAACTGGCCGTACTGTGAGCCGTACAGCGACAGGGGTCTGCCCAACTCCTGGCTGCCGGACCGGCTGGCCACCGTCGAGGATATCGGCAAGCTGGTTAACCGGCCCGAGCTCGAGCTGAACACCGGTTTCGTGAAGGCCGCTGCGGCCGGCAAGGAGACGACGGTCAGACAGTTCAGCTTCGAGATCACTCAGGCATATGCGGCGCTGGATGGCTTCTACAAGCCGATGATCCTGGTGAACGGGCAGTCGCCGGGCCCGCTGATTGAGGCGAATGCGTGGGACACCGTTCGGGTATAGGCCGCTAGATATCCTATCCCATTATCTCTCAATGTGATTCAGATCGGAGCTGTTCGCTGATGACAATCTCTAGGTCCACGTCCACAACTGCATGGTCAATACGAGCACCAGCATACACTGGCACGGCATCGACCAGCGGAATACGACGTGGATGGACGGCGTCGCTGGGGTCAGCCAGTGTGGAATCCCACCCGGCGCGAGTTTCACTTACGAGTTCCACTTGCTTGATCAAAGGGGCACGTTCTGGTACCATGCGCACATGTCGATTCAGTACACTGATGGCCTTTATGGACCCGTCGTAGGTGCTGCGACTTTTACTATGTCTCCTGACACCTGACACGCTTGGCTAATATTGGAACATCTAGGTCATACATGATCCGGATGAAAAGGTGCCCAAGACGGACGACGAGAGGATCATGTTCGTTGGTGACCACTACCACACCTACGGCTCACTCGTGAGTTTGTCTGTCCAGTTTGTCTGTCCATTGTACATTCCACGTTATGCGTTCCACCTGTTCCGTCTCTCACATTTCTGGCTTTCTCTGCTTTCTTTGTCCATCCAGCTCGTCGACAGCTACCTCTGCCCAGGCTCGCAATGGAGCCCCAAGGAGGCAGGGGTCGAGCCCCTCCCGGACAACTTCCTCATCAACGAGCAGCACACCTGCAACTGCTCCGTCATCTCCAGCACCTATCCACCACCACAGCCACCACAATCACATCCGTCCCCGCGCAGCAACAGCAGCACAGAAACGCGGACACCACCACCACCACCGCCTTGCACCGGCGGTCGCCTGTCGGCCACTCGCGTCCAGCAGGCCAAGACGGTGCGCCTGCGGCTCATCAACCACAGCTCCTTCATGTCGTTCTGGTTCAGCGTCGACAACCACACGCTCACCATCGTCGAGATGGACGGCGTTGAGGTCGAGCCCTTGCGCGGCCAGCGCGGCGTCTACATCAGCATCGGCCAGCGGTACTCCGTGATCCTGCGCGCCGACCAGGAAGCAGGGGCTTACTACATACGCGCCACCTTGCCCCAGACGTGTTTTGTGCCCTATTGCCCGTACGTCAGCACGGGGCTCGAGAGCATCGGGTATCAGGCCAGGGCGTTGCTCGTGTACGAAGCAAATGATACCACTACAACAACAGAGGAGGAGAACGGCAATAGCCACCAGGAGGGTCAGGAGGATCAGGAGGACAAAAAAAACCAGCACGGGCACCCGCACCAGCATCAGGAGCCCCTAGGCGTGGCGGGCAACATGAGCAACCCCTACGGCATAGCGAACAATTTCGCAAGGGGGAGACGTGTGGGAAGGGTGCGACGACATGCCCTTCGATCTGCCCGTCCCTGTCCGGAAACAAGCCGTAGTGGCCGTCAGTCCGCGGAACATGCATAGTGTCGCGTTCCAGTTCCGCCAGGTGGGCGAGGTGAATCGTATCTTCATTAACAGGGTACGTTCTGCAGTGCCGCCACTTACTACTACTACTATCTGTCCTGTCATCTCCCGTCCTCATTTCATCGCGGATATCGACAATCAATCCCTTTCCTACCTACCTACCTAGGTACTGGCTGGACTGACCTTGGACTGGGACCTGGCTAACTTGCTTGGCGTTCCCTCCCTTCAATCTTGTTTTTTTTTTTTTTTTTTGAAATTCCCGGACGTCATGGAGCCCCTATCGAGACGACGCCCAGCTCTGGCAGGCATTGGGCCAGGTCTTTTCGCCCGAGAATGCCGGCTCGTACAGTAACTGGGGCTTCCGGCTCGACCAGCAGGTACTCCTCATCCCAGACACGAACGAGGGTGTCCAGATAGCCATCAATAGCCTGGATGTCATGGAGCATCCGTTCCATTTGCAGTACGTATACATATATTCAACCAAGTACCTTTCTCTGCTGTAGTTTCTCTCATCTAAATGCCCCCATATCACATTCCCTTTTTCCCCTCTTGGTCTTCCAGTGGCTCAGGATGAGAGAAGAGCGATACGGGTTGAAATTCGGTCACACGAATGAAGCTAACTGCCGCGCAATTCGACAAACAGTGGTATAGACGACCCGAACCCCTTTCGCCACTAAGAAAATTAATAGGATCATGATAGCAACCTAGCTAACAAGATCCGTCCGATACACACCGACAAAACACATTATCAGGCCACAGCTTCCAGATCGTAGGCTGGGGACCAGGTGAGTTCGCCGGCGGCGACGGCAGCAGCATCGACGGCAGCAGTACGACCTGGAACCTCGAGAATCCGATGCGCAGGGACACCGTCACCGTGCCGGCCCAGTCGCACGTCGTCCTGCGCTTCAGGGCCGACAATCCGGGCATCTGGGCTCTGCATTGCCATGTCGCGTGGCATATGAAAGGTGTGTTGTGTGAGGACGATCTGAGGACAATCCGATATGTCGCCCCCTATCCTTATCCTCATCCCTCGTATGTACTGACCGAGACTCGACGGCGGAACAAACCAAAACCGACAGGCGGCATGTTCGTATCCTTCATCGAATCACCCGACGCCCTCAAAGCCCTGGTCAACGACACCCTGAGCCCCTCAGTCAAGGATCTTTCGCAGAGCTTCTGCGCGAGGCAGAGACATTGAGTGGTAAGCATCTAGGCAGGGAGAGGTAGGGGATGATGGAAAATACGACCTCATCTTCGATAAACTGGGTGAGGCTGTCTTTTTGTTGAGAGGGGAATGTTCTTCATCTTATTTTCGTCTCCTGCCCGCCTACCCCCTCGAGACCTCATCAATTGATAGATAGGCAGGCAGGTAGGCGGAGCCTATGATACTATATACATACACAGGAAGCCCCTGTCACCACACTCACTCGCCATGACAATGCAACGCCTTAAAAGAAGAAGGGGGAAAATATGGCAACAAATCAGCTCTCTTGCTTTGCTTTCTTCTTTCTCAAATAGAGGTTTTGATTCTCAAAACGCCGCCGCCGCCGGTCCCGGCCTGCCTCGCTGTTTCTCTCTTGGAGAGGAGTTAAAAAAAAGTATTAGACACAGAATGTTTTGGTATGGTGTGACATGCACCGGGATCTGAAAATCCAGTCCCAGGCGGTGAGGTGTGAGAGAATATGAGTACATGATAACTACAAGAAAAAGAAAAGAGGAGTGCAGTAAGTCTGTGTGTGAAAGAGACGAGGGACACAAAAGATCTATACATGAAGTTCCTCGTTACTCTGACAACATCGGTGTGTGTGGCAAGAAGCCGACCGGAGGGAGGGTATATGGAGCGGCTCTGCAAAAGGGCAGTGGGTGAAGACTGAGGTCGATAAACGCGGTTTGTTCCCCGGGGCCACGCCGGTTCCTCATCTTCATCCTTTCGGTATCTTAAGGCTTGGACTCATCCTTCTTCTCGCCCTCAGCCGAGTCAGCCTCGGCGGACTTGTTGGCGTCCGCCTCACGGGCCTTGTGCATCTTGTCGAAGAGGTTCAAGCTGGCGTTCTGCAGCTCGTCCGTCTTCTCCTTAATCTCGGCGGCGGTGGCGGTGCCGTCGCCCGACTGGTTCTGGGAGACGAACTCGCGCAGGCCGGCGATCTTCTCGCGGAGCGAGTCGGCCTCGGACTTGTCAAGCTTGTCAGAGTGCTCGTTCAGCGCCTTCTCGGTGTCGTTCAGCACGCTGTCGGCCTTGTTGGCAGCCTCGATCGTCGACTTGCGCTCCTTGTCCTGCTCGGCGTACTTCTCCGAGTCCTCAACCATCTGCTGGATCTCGTTGTCCGACAAGCCCGAGCCGGAGGCGATCGTGATGGACTGGTCCTTATTGGTGGACTTGTCCTTGGCGTGGACGTGCACGATCGAGTCGGCGTCAATGTCGAACGTGACCTCGATCTGGGGCACGCCACGGTGGGCAGGCGGGATGCCAACGAGCTGGAAGTTGCCCAGAAGCTTGTTGTCCTTCACAAGCTCACGCTCACCCTGGAACACCTTGATCTCGACAGCAGTCTGGAAGTCGGCGGCCGTAGAGAAGACCTGCGACTTCTTGGTGGGGATGGTGGTGTTGCGGTTGATCAGGCGGGTGAAAACACCACCTAGGGTCTCAATACCAAGCGACAGCGGGGTAACATCCAGCAGCAGCAGATCCTTGACCTCGCCCGAAAGAACCGCACCTTGGATGGCGGCACCAATCGCGACGGCCTCATCGGGGTTGACCGACTTGGCAGGCTCGCGACCGAAGATGCTCTTGACCGACTCCGAAACCTTAGGCATACGAGTCATGCCACCGACCAGGATAACCTCCTGAATATCCTTGGCCTGGAGGTTGGCGTCCTTTAGGGCCTTGCGGACGGGCTCGATCGTGCGCTGGATAAGGGGATCCACCATCTTCTCCAGCTGCGCCCGCGTCATCTTCATGTTGATGTGCTTGGGTCCAGAGGCGTCGGCAGTGATGAAGGGCAGGTTAATGTCGGTCGAAAGCGACGACGACAGCTCAATCTTGGCCTTCTCAGCCGCCTCACGAATCCTCTGGATGGCCATACGGTCACTCGACAGGTCGATACCAGAGTCCTTCTTAAACTCCGCAGCGATGTGGCGGACCAGGTGGATATCAAAGTCCTCACCACCCAGGTGGGTATCGCCGTTGGTCGACTTGACCTCGAAAACGCCGTTCTGAATCTCGAGGACCGAGATATCGAAGGTACCACCGCCGAGATCGTACACAGCAATAATGCGGTCAGCCTCCTTCTCCAGACCGTAGGCCAGGGCAGCGGCAGTAGGCTCGTTGACGACACGGAGCACGTTCAGGCCAGCGATCTGACCAGCGTCCTTGGTGGCCTGGCGCTGCGAGTCGTTGAAGTAGGCGGGCACGGTGACGACGGCGTTCTTGACGGGCTTGCTCAGGTAAGCCTCAGCAGTCTCCTTCATCTTGTTCAGGACGAAGCCACCGATCTGCGATGGCGAGTACTTCTGGCCGCGGGCCTCGACCCAGGCGTCACCATTGGTGTGCTGAACAATCTTGTATGGCACCTCCTTGATATCGCGCTGGACCTCGGCGTCCGTGAACTTCCGGCCGATCAAGCGCTTGGTGGCGAAGAGGGTGTTCTCGGGGTTGACCACAGCTTGGCGCTTGGCAGCGACACCGACTAACCTCTCACCATCCGGGCTGAAAGCAACGACGGATGGGGTTGTGCGGGCACCTGCATCATACGTTAGACCTACACTACTAATATCTACTTCATCACCGTTGTTGAAAACATGGTCGTACCTTCCGAGTTCTCGATGATCTTTGGCGTCTTGCCCTCCATGATGGCAACGGCCGAGTTTGTGGTACCTATGGTCAAACAGCATGTTAGCATACAACCTTAGACATTGTTGTTTGTGGTCGCGACCTGATGCGCGGTGGATGAGGCCTCTTCGGGCCAGCGGATATGGTGGACTAGACATACCGAGATCGATGCCGATGACAGAACCCTTCACCTTCTCATCAGTCGACTCCCACCTGGCGAACGCCGGGCTGAACGGCTTCGCACGGAGCAGGCTCGCAGGCCTGGGAGTGGCCCTCGGCAGCTGTATACACAATGTGCTGTTAGCAACACATCACGACAAGTCTTCGCTGAGCTGGCGAGAGCGAAAAAGGAGAGCGACTTACAGCGCGGGCGAATCGCGAGGCGAGCATTTTGGAGATGTGATTATTAAAGTGCTAAAGAATGGAAAGGACCTAGGAAGAGTGGACAAGATGCGAAGTGCAAGAGACGGGAATTAAGTTGGTGGTGTTGCTGGAGTGGTTGTTGCTATGATGAGGGGAGGAAGAAAAGAAGAACGAAGTTCTCGAGAAGGAGTTGCCCAGCGAAAAAAAAAATAAAATAAAAAATTCTCTGATGCACGGTTCAAGCATCATGGAAGCTCAGCGAATTGCGGGTGGAGCTAGGCTCGGAAAGGGAAAATCTCTGCAATCATCACGTGAGCACGGATGATTTCAAAGCTCCCGTGGGCCCGGCCATTTTCGACCGATCTTCCGACTGTATCCGTCCTGCCACCGTCGAAGATATTCACTTCTAGCTGTTTACATTCTTGACACTCTCACAACCTATTCCCCGAACTATTTCTCATCAAAACCTTATTATCTCCGCTTCGCGAGCAAGCTGAGCAGATTCTCGCAATTGGTTCTCACAACCTTGTCAATGACCGTTGCGTTGCAACGTCCTCCATGGTTGGCTATCTGCTGGTTGGACGACATCAACCTCGCAGGAGCTGAGCTGGATGTCGGAGCTCCGTGCAGGTAGGGAGGTACCCAGTAGGTACCTGGCTAGCTTACATACCAGGAAGTGACGGAGATTGGACCAGGGTGCTGAGGGCTCTATTGAGTACCTGGGAAGCGAAGGTTGAAAGAGCCTGGGCTCATTAGTGTTGGAAGGGCAGCCAGCCTACCAGTGCAGAGGGCATAGGTAATGTACGTTAGTTAGCGCATGTGAGCTAGCGTGGGTGGTGTCACATACCAACTTGAGTTGGCTGATGGCGATGGAAGGGAGCGGGTTGGAAGCTAATATCCAATATCGCGCACGAACCACCACCACCACCACCATCATGGGGCGAGAGCAAAACATGTAATAAAGACTCAGGTGCATCAACCTTCTCAAAGCGCAGTTCGCCTCTCTGCATTCCGAGCGCAATTCCATCTTCATCATCGCTCTCGCCATATTTTTTTTTGCCTCACAAAGCACCATCAGGTATTTGATTCCACCCACAAACCATCGAACTTGAGGTTAGGTTGGTACTCTTGCCCGGTGCGCCAAGTACCACCTCCCACATCATACTGAGCAAGACCTGCCCACCTAATGCCTACCAAAGAAGGTCGCGGTCGCCCCGCATCCGCATTCGGTATGCAGATTTTCTATGGGATTGAATGACTGACGTCGACACCCTCCGAGTCTCCGCGTTACCAGAAATCCCCCCAGCGCAACGCGACTCGTCAAGAGCCCACACCGCGGCCGCTGCCATCAAACAGATCGCCACAGCTTGGTTTCCCGGTGCTTGTGGTTATTTTGTTGGTGACACAATCGCTAGCGCCCCACCCGTGACGGCTTTCCCGTCCTCGAATAGTCCGTCACTGAAGGACGGGACCCGCCAGCAAGCATGGCAATGTATGGCCGCCTCCAAGACAAGAAAGAGCATGAACAACAGCTGTGGTTCGGAAGCATCACCCCTTTGTCCTCCCTACTTGCGCGGTCGATTGCATTTTACTGACATTGGCCTGCGCCTGCGCGCCTGCGCGCCTGCGCTTGTGTCCACACAGCTTCTACCCTGTCGAGAATCTGATCACGAGGCAGCCGCGACGGCACTTCCGCGCTTCGATCAGCCCCATCCATTGGCAGCTGCGGTCCTTGGTGGGCACAGGCTCGGAGGGCATCGTTTTCTTCCCGACCGGCGACGGAAACAAGCAACTGCAGCGACTCGATACCAAGACGCTCGAGACCGAAACCGTAACTCGACTTTCCTTCTCGCCGAGGTGTCTGGTCGCCCACAATGGCTGGGTCTGCTGTGGCGGCGAGACGGGCGAGTTCACTGCGATAAAGGTCGAGGATAGACCTAGCAGGACTCGGCCCAACAACAGTAACACTCAGCTCGACATCCCACTTGGCCTTGGGAGCCTCGGGATGGGGATGGGACTGGGGCTCGAGCTGGAGCTGGGGCTTGGTCCTCTCAATACTCGCCTGCCGCCATTGGATGCGTCCCGACAGGACGACCCTGTGTTTCCCCTCCTGCCGCGGTCCCGCAACAAGCCTATCGTCGCGAGCAACAAAAAGTTTGGCAGAGAGCGGGTAAACTGCATCACCATGTGGTTTCCGCCAGAGCAGCTCGAGCCCTACCAATACGCCTACGAGACCCCAGTCGCAGTTCTCGCCAACAACGACCACCATGTGACTATCGTCGGCCTCGATAGTATGGAGGCGCTGGATGTGGTGCTGTACCCGGACTGCGTCAATCGAGCGGTTATATCGCCTGACGGCCGATTGCTGGTTGCCATTGGCGACGACCCTTACCTCTACGTCCACGAGCGGGTAGAGTTGTTCTTGACGAGCCGTGGCAGCCTTCTATCTCTCGACACGCCCCAGTTCATTTGGCGACTGGTCCGCCGAATCCATCTACGGAGCCAGCGACCGGATGACGGCAGCGAACATCGAGGGAGCTTTGCTGCCTGTTTCTCCAACACGGGCACATATCTGGCTGTGGGGACGCAGTATGGTGTCATCTCCGTCTTCAGCACGAGCGCGATCCTGGTGCCCGACGAGGACCCGATGGTCACTCACTTCCCGAGTTCGAGGCCGTTCGTCGACAAAGGCGCCGTGCGGGAGATGTCATTCTCTCCAGGGCCGTTTGACCTGCTGGCATGGTCCGAGGACCGCGGCCACGTCGGCATCGCGGATGTCCGGAGCGGCTTCGTGGCCAGGCAGATACTGCACCTCGACGCTGAGGACACATACGATCACACGGAAATCACCGACCGAGGCGCGATCGACCCGCGGCTACTGGAGACCCGGCACGAGCCGCCCAACCAATCACGCAGCGAGCAGCGCAGCGATAGCCTCGCCTCAAGCCTTGCGAGCACGCTTGATTTGCAATCGTCCCGCGCGCTCGATTTGGCAGCGGTATCCATTGGTCGTCTGCCGCGTTGGACGGAACCCGGAGATCGTTCAAACACCTCGCTGACCGGGGAGCCGCTATCAGAGGAGGAGACGCAGGTCTTGGGGGCTCTTCAGGATCACCGGCGACGTCGGGAGCAGCGGGTGTCGGCAGAGCAGCGGGTGGCGGCGCAGCAACGGCGCGCGCAGATGTCGGCACAGCCAGATAACACAACGGCCGATGCGCAAATCTCGAGGTTCCGCGATATGCCCGGGCCCGATCCGTACGATCCGCAACACGATGCCATACGCGATCCGCTCCGCCGCGCCAGGCCGTGGGCGTTCCCCAACGAGGCGAGCTCTCGGCCAAGGGAACGGAGCGCCAGCCTGACAAGGGCGGCCAGCGAGGCCGTGAGCACGAGGGACCGCGTAAGGCAGGTGCTCAGAGATGCGGCTCATAGAGAGGCCCAACGAGACGCACAGAGGGACGATGCCCTAGACCGTCTGCGTCGCGTCGACGCGGCGGCCGAGACTAGGACCCGCGGTAGCAACAGCTCCACCGAGCGGGCGCCTCCCCTCTGGCTGTCGTCCCGGCCGCCGAGGACACGGACCTACACCCCCCAATCTGCGGCAGCGGAGAGAGCAGAGAGCACCAACAACAACGCAGCATCCAGCAACGGCTCCACATCCGGAGCCGCCGTCGCTGCCCCCGCCGCCGCTACTACCACCACTACTACCACTACGGCGGCTACGGCGCCGACGCCCGCCACCGCGGCGCGCGAGCGTCTGCTGGCCCGGATCTTGGCCAGCTCGACCAACCTGTACAACAACTGGTCGGACCTGGACGCCCTCTACGCCATGTCGGTCACCTCCCAGTCGGACCTGCGGCTGCCGGACGAGGACGCCACGCGCAGGGACCGGGCGTCGTTCTGGAGCCACCTGCTCAGGACGGTCTCGGCGGCAGAGCCCGACCCGCTCCGCCGGCCCTCGCTGGGCAGCTACCCGCCGGCGGAGATGCCTTCTCCGGACGAGACGTCGGGGTTGTCGTGGAGCGAGGATGGGTCCATTCTGTAAGTTTGCTTGCTCGCTGACAACCAACAAGTTCTGCTTTTTGCTTCTCGAACAGCTCGTTCATACCCGACCGCGGACTGACTGACATGGTGTTTCCCACTCAAATAGATACATCGGTGCCGAGGACGGCATCTACGAGTTCCGGGTCAACATCGCGGCCCGGAAAGTTATGCCGAGCATCACTATGCGCTAACCCTGCTTGCTTTTAAGTAAATTTGTCGGGTTGTGCGATAATTCTACATTTTTCTCTCGCATATTCATCTTCTCCTTGTCCTTTCTTAACCCATCCATTACCC
The DNA here is from genome assembly GCA_003049485.1 of Ophioceras dolichostomum. Lineage (NCBI taxonomy): Eukaryota > Fungi > Ascomycota > Sordariomycetes > Magnaporthales > Ophioceraceae > Ophioceras > Ophioceras dolichostomum. The sequence continues at coordinate 23,458 of PYST01000004.1, read as the reverse complement.
ATTGCATTCTCTCACCTTCCGAGTTGTTATGTTTTGCTTGAACGGGTGAATGATTACAAGGAAAGCACAGAAAATTGGCATTCATGGAATGAAACGGATCACGGGTCATGGGATGGAGTTTTTAAGGCTGGCAATTTTGTTTCCTCCTCGTCGGGGCTCGATTCTCTTTCAATTTTTCCCTCATGACTACCAGCAACCAAACCAGTCCCAGGGGTAACATACGGATCGATGGACTGGGTAAGGTACTCGCTACTTGTTTTCGGAGTTTGTCGATTTGGGCCTGGCCTTCCCGCTTGGCCTTCTATTTTTTTCCCCCACGTTTTCCGCACCAGTCATTCTCCCTGGGAGCTTCCACGAATGTTGTTGATATCATGACTATCCACTCACGCCCGACAGAAATACCTACGCGATGGCATGCAACGAACATGCTATGTTATGAATAATTTGTATCTGGTATCTACCGACGGTACTTACTTCGATGATGGCGATTGTGGCGGCGGTTGAGTGAGGTGGTCACCTCTTTGCTTTACGGGGGATACGGCAAGTTTGTCGTTGGCCTGGCAAGTCTGGCTGTGAGGAGAGCCCTACCTACCTACCTACTTGGTTGGGAGGTTTGTTTGTCGTTGTGGCTATTTGCCCCGTCAGTCTCTACAACAAGCGACGCTTGTCCTCTGCACTCGAGCTCGTGGAATCTTTGTATCTCAAATTCTTCATATATGTAACTACCTCTACCTAAATAATCAGGGAGGCACTATCTACCTATACAACAGCTGCTCAACCCTCTCTGCAATCGCTAGGCTGCTGGTCAGGCCCGGGCTCTCGATACCCAGCAGGTTGATCCAGCCCTCGTAGCCCTCCTCCTTCCGGACGATGAAATCTGCGAATCCTGCCCCGCCCGACAGCGCGGCACCCTGGCGGTCCAGCTTGGGCCGGATTCCCGCGTAGTCGGGGCTGAGGCTGTCCGCGTCCACCCCCGGCAGGTACTTCCTGATCTCCCGGACCGCCTCGGGCAGGCGGGCGGCGCTGACGGCCAGGTCGGTCGGGGAGTCGACCCATTCGACGTCGGGCCCGAAGCGCACCCGCCCGGAAAGATCGAGGGTGAGGTGCGTGCCCAGCCCGGCGTGACCTGGTTCCGGGGCCGGGTAGATCAGCCTGCCGACGCGCGGGGAGGACGCGCCGTACGAGAAGTAGTTGCCTTTGGCGAAGAAGGCGCGAAGACGTTGGTGGGGCTGGGTGACGATCATGTTGTGGACGTCCACGGCGCCGAGGCCGGCCGCGTTGACGATCGTTTCGGCGGTGAGAGTCGTCTCTTCTCCCTCTCCTCTCTCGTTTCCGCTCCTGCCGTCGTCGGTGGGCGTCCGCACCCGGAGCAGCCATCCACCGCTCCCCGGGCGGCCCGGACCCGGAGAGGAGGAGGAGGAACAACTACTCAAAGGCTCAACGCCGACGACGCGCGAGAGCAGCGTCACGTCGCCGCCGGCGTCCTCGAACGCGCCCCTCAGCCCAACCATGAGCGCGTGGCTGTCCACGATGCCCGTCTCCGGGCTCTCCAGCACGCCGGCGAGCGCCCGGACGGCCGGCTCCGTCGCGCGCGCCTCGGCCTCGCCCACCCAGCGGACGGCCACGTCGAGCTCGCCGGCGAGGCCGCGGATCCGCTCCAGCGCGTCCCGCTGGGCGGCCGTCTGGGCCACGATCCACTTCCCCGTCCGGCGGTGCGGGACGGCCCACCGGTCGCACAGCGCGTACAGGAGCTCACGGCCGCGGATGCACAGCGAGGCCTTGAGCGTGTCGCGGCCGTAGTAGAGGCCCGCGTGGATGACCTCGCTGTTTCGGGACGAGGTCTCGGTGCCGACGGCGCCGTGGCGCTCGAGGAGGATGGTAGAGGTCCCGTGTCTGGCGGAGAGGGCTCGCGCTACGGCTAGGCCGACTACGCCGCCGCCGATTACCTGTCGTGATATCCGGAGGTGCGGATGAGCTTCGGGTCACTGTATTATCAGGAGGACGGTTATAGGTACCTATATGGGCAGTTACCTTAGGTACCTAGGTACTTACAGCGTGCGTGTAGTCGACCCCGGCTCGTCTTTCGGTTGTTGATGAAAACAAACGGGCCAGCGGCGAGGGGTTCCTGGATGGTACATGTAACCTCCGCCACACGACCTTAGATGTGGGCAAAATCATCATTGATGATTTTCGGCCTCAATTCACGAGATCGAGGGGACAGGAGCTCCTCAACTCATACCCGGTAGCCATTCGGTGTTGTGACGATCCATGTGTTGATGTTTGATGTTCCGGGTTACCCTCGCAGATTAACAACGGGTGTACTCGCGAGTGTGGGCCCGAAATCCGGACATTGACGCCCGGCTGGTCCCGGCTGGTCTCGGCTGGTCCCCGATCACTTGGTCTCTCCGAAGACATGGGAATAATAATGCAATTTGGTCGAAGAGGAAATCGATAGCAAGGGTGAGTGATAGCTCTTGATATTTCATTCGCCATGGAATATCGCTTTCGGTTTTGGGAAGGAGGTCCCTAAAAGTTATCGTTCTACTTATACTCTCCAGAGACCTTCCGGTGCCTCTCTGTACAGGTTGTGCGAGTGGCGACAAAAAATAGAAGAAGAAAAAGAAAGCCCAATGGAAGACGTTGGAAATAACCTCACTCTACTGGTTTATCTGCGGTTTATTCACAAACTGAGGCTGCGCTTGTGGCATCTTGGCCTGCTACCAGGCCCTTCGATGGGAGGGGATCTCGCTGGTAAATGAGAGCCGAGACCCAAACAAACGCAGCTCTGATTATCGTTGACACTGCAGTGAAGGACTTGATTTGATGACTTTTGAGAGCGGATACACTCCGCATTGTTTGTAGGGAGGGTGCCTAGGTCCCTATCTAGGTGATCTAAGTTGGTCTAGCTGAGTCGCAGGTACTCAAGCAGGCATCAAGCAATGATAGCGTTTGCCTCCTCTTCTTTCTTCTCTTCGACATCCGGCGGGACCGCCGAGCCGCCCTCACTTCGTACTTCGGCTAGAGTTCTCCTGAGAGACTCCAAGAACCTCGTGACATCATCCTCTGTCCCAACCGTGATCCTAAGGCAGCCCAGACAGCCGTGCTCCTTGCCGCGGAACCGGACGACGACGCCCTTCGTCTCCGCCAGCTTCTCGTAGACCGCGAGCGCCGTCACGTTGTCCGGCTCGCCCCGCGAGTTCAGCATCTCGTACAAGAGGAAGTTGCTCTCCGTCCCGCCCCGCAGCCTGCCGACGCCGGGCACGGCGGGGAGCTCGCGCAGCAGGCGGTCCCGCTGGCCCACGATCCTCGCCCTGTTGTCGCGCATCGCCTGCAGGCCCTGCGGGGAGACGGCGTACGAGGCCAGCGCGCTCGTGGGGGTGGAGATGCTGTATGGGGCCTTGAGGCTGTTGAGCAGGCGGGCGATGGGCGCCGAGGTGAAGGCCGCGCCGAGGCGTATGCCCGCCATGCCGAACGCCTTGGAGAGGGTCTGCATCACGACGAGGTTCGGCCACTCGAGCACCCACTCGGCCAGCGAGGCGCTGCCGTCCTCGGGCGGCGCGAAGTCGATGTAGGCCTCGTCCAGCACGACGACGCCGTTGAAGGTGGGGTGCTCCAGCAGGGCGCGCACGTCCTCCTTGGCGAGCAAGGCGCCCGTCGGGTTCCCCGGTGAGCAGAGGTACACGAGCTTGATTCCAGCCCCGTTGGCCGCCGACTCTGACAGCGCCTCGGAGATGGCCGGCACGTCGAGCCCGAAGCCCGGCGCGGGCAGCAGGGGCACCTTCACCAGCCCCACGTCGTTGACCTGCGCCGAGACCGAGTACATGCCGTACGTGGGCGGACACACCAGGATGCGGTCCCGGCCGGGCGCGCAGAAGCACCGCAGGAGCGCGTCGATGGCCTCGTCGCTGCCCACGCCGACGAAGACGTTGTCCGGCGCCAGGGTCCGGGACGTGTGCGTCTTCGTGTTGCGCAGCGAGCACAGGAGCTGCTTCAGCGACGCCTGGTGCGGGTCCGGGTACCTGTGGAGGCCCAGGAGGTCTATCTCTGGCCGGCCGTCACCGGTGGCGCTCTCTTTGAGGGCGTCCATGTGGCCGGGCGCAAGCGAGGGCCCGAAGGCGTTCTCGTTGGCGTCGAGTAGGATGTTTGTTCCATCATCCTTGTAATCACTTGCCAATACAGAATGAATGTTAGAATTATGGTCACCACCTTCTGTTTGTTTGTTTCTGCCTCCCTATCTTCCTTTTGAAATCAGAACGAGCCGGGCGGCCTTGTCAGGTTACTCACTCCCTGGCACAACGGTACGGCTCGAGTTGCAGGATGTTAGGCCGTGCACAAGTCTGCAGGTTGAAGGGCGACATGATATTGTTGTCCGTGCTCGGAGGCACTCGCTTCCGTAGTGAAAATAACGTCGTTCCTTTTCAAGACGACAGGAATTGGTGATCAGAGTGAAACGTCCATGAACTTTTGTTCATGCCCTTATATATTCTGCTCTTCTAGAGTCGATATTTGAGGTGACTCACTACACCCTTGATACTGGGATCTGAGAGACCTCTATGACACCTGGTTGAGCTTGCAATGTCGGCCGTGACAACGGCCCCACTGCCGCCGATCTCCGGAGGTCCACAGCTCCTGAATTTTCCCCCTGTACCTGTGATGACTCCATTCGAATTTCCATCACGAAAACTCCAACCACAAATATTCCTCCCGGATCTGAGGAGATCTCATTCCAATGCTTTATAATCATGGCTGCATCGGTACGCCCCAACCGTTGATGATGCCCTGCCGAACAATAGCTCAATTCGTTCCTGGTACGGGATACATTCAGGCTGATTTGGCCCCGTCTTCTGGGTAGGGCGGCAGCGTGGGTCTAGCGTCCCGTCTTGGGGTGCCTTGAAGAGGGGAATCGGAGGCCGACGTCCCTTCTCTCCCCCACTTGGCAGAATGCTACCTCTAGTTGCCCCCTTCGTCTTCGCAAACGTACTCGGAGCGTCAAGCTGCGGGCCACAAGTGTGGTCGCCAAGGGTACATCGCAGAACGACACTGCCGAGGCTCGAGCCCCCAGAAGCAAGGTCCTTTTTTCTCCTTGAGCTGGTCTCAACAGGAGCAATGAGATCACGGCTGAGGGCTCCCTCGAAAGCGTCATACTCAACGCAGCCAAGCCAATACTGATGGTAAGAGCCAAATCGTCCTGAGCAGATTTTTCCGTCTTCCCGTTCTTTCTCCAACATGGCCTTCTTCCTGCATGGCCGGAAACCTGGCCATAGCTCCCCCTCACTCGTTCTCCCCGTCACTCTGGTTGTGGGTTCTACTCACCCTCATCTGCAAGTCGCGGGATCCTGTCATTGTTTTCCCGTCTCGGGATGCCACGCCAGCAAGGTCTGGACAAATGAAGAGGTTGAATCCCCTCATATAGCCTGCATCGCTTGGTCCGCTCGTTCCTGGCACTGTCATTCCGTCCCGTCATGCCCCTGCCCGGGTGAACAGGTACGATGGTCAGTCCCCAGCACCTGGGACCGCCTCTAGGCACGCGTCCTGGCGCATATTATACATGAAGGCCCGGTAATGTTCAATCTAGTCTCCTTTATGTTTCCTCTCTCCTCCTAAGCTGTTGCCTCGTTTTGCTCGCTTCAGGTCTTGCTGCTCTTCACCTTCTGCAACCATGCGTCCTTTGGTTACGCTGTTGGTCTTTGCTACCGCCGCCTCCGCCACGCTCGGTGGACACAACCAAGCAAAGCCATTCAGCAACCTGGTCACGTTCGGAGACAGCTACACCGACACCGGCCGGCTGGGATACTATATCAACAATGGAGGCAAGGCCCCTCCCCCAGGCACTCTTCACTCAGAGTCCAACGTCACTGCCAGCGGCGGGCTTGCCTGGGGACAAACGGTTGCGAGGAGAACGGGGGCCAAGTACTTCAACTACGCCGTCTCCGGCGCGGTGTGTTCTAATAAGATCATCTCGCGGTACTTCTCGGCGATCAATGCACCCTTCCCCTCGGTGATGGACGACGAGGTTCCATCATTCAAGGCGGATGTGGCTGCCAAAACGCTCTACAAGGACAGGACCGCCGAGAACACTGTATACGCCATGTGGATAGGGACGAATGATCTTGGGGCTGGCGCCTTCTTGACAGACACACAGGCTGGTGGGACGAACATCTCGACCTTCGTGGAGTGTATATGGTGAGTCTCTCCTTTCGACGGGCCGGGGCCGTGTTCTTGAGCTTACATCGGTGCCGTAATCACCATCACAGGCAAGTATTCGACAATCTGTACGCGTCAGGCGGCCGCCGGTTCGTGCTACTGAACGAAGCACCGTTGCAGCTGTCCCCCTTGTACGTCCCGCAACAGAGCGGCGGAACAGGCGACAGCCAGTTCTGGGGGAGCAAGACGGCGTACAACCAGACGGAGTACCAGTGGAAGCTGATGGAGTACACTACTACCGTCAACACGGTCTTCGACTACGGCGTGCCGTTCAACGTGGTGATCCGCAAGCGGTGGCCCTCGGCCTCATTCTCGGTCTTCGACGTGCACAAGCTGATGACGGAAATCTCGCTGAATCCCGCGGCATACCTCGACGCCCCCGCCAACTCGGCGGGCTACTACCATGTGTGCCCGGCGAGTGGTCAGGGCTGCGTCGATTCTAAGCAACCGCTGTCCAGCTTTATGTGGTGAGTGGAAAAAAGGGAAACTTCTCGCATTGCTGAGGCTGGGTTGTGGAAATGCTGACTTGGGGCGCCTGGTGGACTAGGTACGATGAATTACACCCTGGGGAACGAACAGGTAAAAAAAAAAAAACCCCGTATCCTATCCTGTTACCCTTGGCTGGTCACCAGTGCGTGAAATAGATCACGTGACCTACATGTCCCTCTGGTATTGGACGATTTGATCAATGCCAGAAGGAATGGGGAAACCGTGGGCGTACTGGGAGGAATGGGAGCAAACACTGACTATAAGACTACAGAGAGTATAATTGCCGGACATTTTATCGACGTTGTGGCGGGCAACTCGTCATACGGGACAACCTATCAATGAGACGACTTATGAAGGGAGCCGGGACGTTTCGCGAACGGCCACTGATTTCCTGCAGAGGTACATGTATTGACTCGACCCGGAGGTACCTCAGGAGGGTAATTTTTACTTCCTGCCTTTGCCTCCTGATCTGACTGGTCTGGCGCCATGCCGGCTGATGCGCTGGCGAACAAGCTTGGCCCCATTTGCTGCCCAGTGCTGGAGTCTGTGGAGATGGGGTATTCATAGTAGTAGCGTTTGACGCTCCGAGTCAAGAAAAGCCTCGTCGACAACGAAACGAGATTTTCCTCATGAAAGACGTACAGCTTATTACGCCAAGTAAGTGCCGCTAAAGCAGTCGAGATGTGCGAATAAGAGGTATTGTGGCAGGTTCCTAGGAAGGGGGAGGGGCTGTCCCGAAACTCCCGGACATGACGAAGGATCGAATGGCTATTCCGTCCTTCCATTCGAAATACTGACACCAGGCAAGCATGACACCCAGAGTCGCCCGGAGTCACCGCTTGGTGATAGGCGTTGGACTGACACTGACTCCATTTGGTGCCCTGCAGCGTCGCACAAAGTTGTGTGGGATGAGTCGGAAATGTTTTGCGAATGCTCGCACGGCGAAGGGGACGCCCTCATGAGAAGCAGTGCGATGGGCCTTGAGCTTGATCATATGCATCTCATATGCATCTGTAGGGTCAATCGGGCAAGATGGTAAGCTAGTTCGAGCCGGACCAGCCTGGCCAGTTAGCCACGACACCCTGGAAAACACGTCCTCAGGTCGTACCCCTGTCGGGCGATCCATGCGCAAAGAGGAATAGCGTGGCTTCTGGTTGGTCAGCCCGTCTCGCGCCTCCCGGCACGGTCGTCCGCTCGCCCACTTTTTTCTCTCTTTTTTTCCTTCCCTCCTGTGTGTCCTCTGCGCTTCCCCCCTCCCTTTGCGATTTCGTGTCGCCCCAGAATCTGGCGGCCCATTCTCTCGCGTTTCTGATCGGAGTCATCTCTCTCGTCCTGTCTACCGAAGGGCTCCAAAAAGCCACTTTTGGGCCATCACTTCGCCCACCCCCTTTTATCGCAACCATAATTAAGCCCATGCACGCCGGATGTTCCCAGGCATCCCATCGCGTGAGCTATTGAATTATCCAGTAGTGCGTTCGTTGTAGGCCGCCAAGCCCTTGACAACCCGAGAGGAGCCAGAGAGGACAGACCAGCCATCCATCGGCATCCAGCCAGCCAGCGACAGCAGCCAGCCAGCCCAGGCGAACAAGCACACCAGCCAGCCAGCCAGCCAGCCAGCAGCACAAGCAAAGGAAGATCCCGAGCCTTTTCTGTTCCAGAAGCCAGATCGGTTCCCACCCATCGTTGTTTGACGTCTCTCATTGATCCCACACCCCCCCGCCGTGCCGGTGCCGGTCCTGCACCTGCTTAACCTAATCTCTGTCTGTCTGTTTCTTGTCTGTCCATTGTCCGTCTATCTGTCACTGCCGCACCCCCGTCTAGTTGGCCCATTTTGTACGCAATACTTTGTACCGCCTACCGGCCGCACCCTTCTGGCACCCTTCTGGCACTTTTCTGGCACCCACAAGCCAACCAAGGGGCAGCATCCCCAAGTCTCTTGTACGAGAAAGTGCACGTACGGCCAGACTGTACACAACTCTACTGTACACGTACGCACACCTTCGCAAACCCTGGAAGCGCTGCAAGCCTCAAAGCCTACCTCCACCCTACATACCCGTCTATCCGTCAGTCCGTCTCATCCATCGTGATCATCGATCCGGACGCCGTCACCAGCACTACCACTACCACCACCACAAACCACCTTGTCTAGGCCAGCCTGGTGCAGACGGGAGTGACGAGTGACTTCACCCTCCCACTCCCACTCCCGCTCTCCCCCAGTCCACACAGGCCAACGCCTTGTGCAGGCGTGGCTGCATCATTACACCCCCATCCCATCGTCCTGTCTCTGTGTTGTTCCCCCATTCTGTCCCATCCAAATCCGGCCCGTCGATTGGGCAGTCCCTCCAAGCACCCCACACTCAGTCAGAAACAGCCGCACTGCCTGCCTGGAAACCTGCATCCCCCATCCCCCTCCCATCCCATCACTCACTCCATCGCCCGCCCGCCCCGTTGCGCCGCTGCCCCGGCTCCCACGCGACTCCCGTTTGGGTCCTGTTCCCGGCCTCTTGGTCCCTACCCCCCCTTGTCGAACGCCTCCGTCTACCCCCTTCTCAGCATCCCCTTGCTTTTTGCTTCCCTCCCCTTGCCACGCCTGCTGCCGGTGCTGCTGCGACCTGTCATAAGGTTGCCAGCAGCCAGCAGCCATGTACTCGACGCCATATGGCTACCCAAACGCCGCCGGTCCAACCTTCAACGGTGCCCCACCACCACCACAGCAGAACCTTCATCTGCAGCCTGGCCATGCCTCAAGCCAACCGCCGCAGCAGATGATGTATAGTCCACAGCAGTTCGCCATGGCTGCGGCCACCCAGGGCACATATGCTGGCGGCCCAAGTATGATGCCTACTGCTGGACCCGCCGGCATGATGCAGAATGCAGCTTTGCCTCCTCACATGGTCCCCAATGGCCAAAGTGAGTTCGATCTCTTATTTTCTCCCCCTCCTCCTCACCCTACCCTTGCCCGTAACTGTGTATTTGCTGCCATGTGTGCTCCATCACCCGCTATTTGCCCTACTCCGTCCCCCCTCCCCCCACCTGGTCCCTCGTCCCCCGTCTTTCGTCTACGTCATGCCGTCCCATCCCTGCCCTTCCCGCTCTGTTCATCAAGGTTTTGGCTTGCATGCCCGGCTCTGTGTCATCACGGGTTGTGCTGTGCCCAACGACCCATACGTCGGTGGCGGCTTGATGGGAGTGGTGGAATGCGAAACAGCCTCACTTCCCACCATCCGTTGGCTGCCGCCCGCCTGCTGTTTGCCGATCTGACACCTGCCACTGAGGCCATGGAGTCGCTCCTACTTCTGATCTTCTTTACTGGTGATATTGTTGCTGACCTGCGCCACCCTTCCAGTGTCGTATCAAACTCCTTACACTACCTCTCCATATGGCGCTCCAATACCCTCTCCAACGGTTTCTCAGCCCCAGATGCAGCCTGGATATAGCGCAATGCAGGGGCCGATGCCTGGATATCCGATGGTCTCGGCTGGCATGCCTCATCCGCAGCTACAGCAACAATCGCAACAGCAACAGCGGCAACAACAACAGCAGCAACCGCGTCAGCAGCAACATCAGCAACATCAGCAACATCAGCAGCAGATGATGCAGCGTGCGCATCCACCACAGCAGAATGGCCCTGTGATGGGTGACCCGGGATCCCAACGGTCCTTTGACCCGACACAGGGCCACCCGAATCATATGCCACCTCACCAGCCTCAGTTCTCTCCTCAACACCCCCAACATCCCCAGCAGAGTGCCATGCAGCAGCAAAATCCACCGCCAACCAGCGGTGCACATCCACCACACGCCACTGTGACCACCCCGCAGACGCCGACGTTTCCACACTCTAATCATAGTGCCGGCGGGAACGATGGCTCGGCTGTCCAAACACCAATGAGTCCGGGGACGGAGTCAAGAGAGAAGCAGAGATTCGCCATACTGCTTGATATCAACGCCGAGCTTATGTACGAGGCCGTACAGCTGCAAAACACGCTTCTCGAGCACAAGAAGGATAACGATGTGAAGGGAGAGGATGGAAATATCTTGCCACGAGAACTGACCGAGGAGGAGAAGCCGATCCACACCGACTATTTTCCGTGAGTATCTGTTCCAATACATAAATAGTCTTTTCTTCCATTCTCCCCTACCCACCAACTTTAAGTTCGAGCAGGCTACTAAATGTTTCCGCTCATCGAACATCTAGATGTATGAGGCGCCTGCAGACCAACCTTGCGTACATGGCAACCCTCGTTGATCCAAAATCGGGGTCAAAGTTGCCATGTCCAGCCTTCCTGATGGCCCCGACCGCGAACTTCTCGATCAAGCTCAGGAACCCCACTCCCAAGGCCGCCGACGCGGAGAACGGCGTGTCCGATCCACAGGCCGAGCGGGAGGAGAGAAACAAGACGCTGAAAGAGTTGTACAGTCGCCTGCAGGCTCTGTATCCCGGGATCGACTATACAAAAGAGCCGATTTACCCCATAGAAAAGAAACTCCATGGACCGGGCCAAGAGCATACGCAAGGCCAGCAACAACAGCAACGGCAGGAGCGTCTACAGGGAAGATCGAACCAGGCCAGCCCGGCCCCGGCGCACGCGCCGGCACCTATGGCAAACAGGACTCCTCAGATGGCCCCACTACCGGCCCCGGGATAAGAGCTCCCATCACTCTTACTCTGTTCCCGGCTTCTGTTCCCGGCTTCTGTTCCCGGCTTCTGTTCCCGCGCCGGTTTCGGTTACTGCATCTCACCGCTAAAATGTCGAAATACACTTGTAATGGGGCGCGGCGCGTTTCTCAAGCTTGCATGCAAAACAGTCTTTGTACCATAACATTCCAACAGCGATTCCAAGAAGATGTGGAGACAAGCGTCATCGCGAATGATTTATTCATGTTGTTCAGCGTTTTTCCTTTTTTTCTTTCTTCCTTTTTTCAACACCTTCCTCTTCTCTGGCGGCCCCCTGCTTTTCTGAGGGCGCTTTTTCATTTATCCGCATAGGCACTTGGGGAGATGTACGTGGCGTTTTGTTTTCTCTCCTTTGCGATCATGATGATATGGGTACCTGGTGATAGCCTCGGGCGTCCTCGGGGCGTGATGTTTTTTCTCTTCACTTGTAGGACTTTTCACTTTTGGTTGCAAAAAGATATTCCTCGGCTTTCGGCGTCATTCATGATTTCCTTTTTTTGCATTGCAGCGCAGGAGTGAGTGTGGACTCTTTCGTCCCAACGACCTCAGATGTGCTGTTCGATACCGCTCCACAAATGTTATCAAGGCGGCAGATCTGAAACAAAACGAAGAGGTTCGACGCTCCGTCAACCATGGATGGATGAGGGGCCTCGGTCTGGACGGAGTTCTGTTTCTGCTTTACTGTATTTTTTGGTACCATTATGCCACTGCTTTGAGCGAAAACATGTGTACGACTGGGAAAGCGGGCTCGGAAAGGCCAAAATTGTTGCTGGCTTGGATGTACAGGGAGAAGTAAGTTTATCACCCACAAGAGAGATACCTAGGTACCTACCTACCATGCAAAGCAGATCTGCGAAGTAAATGGCATGTGTTGGCTTCGTCGTTTGGCGTTCTGAAAAGCTAAACCTGAATGAAGCTGACAGGGACGGGATGCAGGCCCAGGGAACTGTTTACTGAAGCGTCAGTGATGATGAGTGGTTGCACCTGATGAGTAGTTGCACCTAATGATGAGTGGTTGTAGTTGATGATGAGTGGTTGTAGTTGATGATGAGTGGTTGTAGTTGATGATGAGTGGCTGTAGTTGATGATGAGTGGCTGTAGTTGATGATGAGTGGCTGTAGTTGATGATGAGTGCCTGCAGCTGATGTTTATTATCTACCTACCTACGCTTTTACTAGAGATTTCCGGTGTCCTCTGATCACCGATCACTACGCCATGTTCAATAGAGCTGCTATCTGCCAAATAGGCGGTGGTCGTCAAAGAGGCTCAAGTTCATACACACTAATACCAGGAGCCCCCTCCCTGTCCCCAAACAGTAGGCGACCACACCTAGGATCTGCGGGTTAGGTATCTCACGACAGAGGACGCCGGGTAGTCGCTTGCCCGAAAAGAGACATGAGCTCCCACTAATCCGTCGTTAGGCATGCGGGCAATATTGATATTCGGGGATTGATCTTTGGGTCTGGACCACACAGACCACGCCGAGACAAAGCGATTTGATGATACCTGGGAAAAGAATACCCAAAGGTTCCGGTTCATTCTTGCTTGCGACATGCAGCATGCAGGTGGATGAATTTGTTGGATGCAGGGACTGAAGGGCAGCAGTAAAAAAAAAACCCCGGAGACGAACCATTTTTTCAAAGAATTGGTCGATGACAACGCAGCTCTGGCGCTTCACCGCGACTCGCTGACCTCCGTGCTACGCAAATTATGGTGATTTCGCTACAGCTCGGGGGCTGCTGGAGTCGAGTCTGGGCCAGCTCGTGCAGCTATTGAGATCGATCCCACCTTCCTTCGTACGGTCCTATTGTTAATTCCATCCATCCCTTCGTGCCATTCTTCTGAGGGGCGCGGTTTCACTGGACGTCTTAAGCGCCCCTCCTGAGCCAGTGAAACAAAGAAATCGACTGGACTCGAATTTCTGTTGACTTCCCCAAGTCTTTCGCGGGAGGTTTACTGTGGTACTCTGGCGGGCTGGGCTGCCGCTTCTCTCATTCTGTTCTTGCCTGTTGTGTCGCTGTTCCTGTAGTAATAATCAGCGAATTGGGAATTCCCGACGTTCCTGCCGACCCCAGTAATCCATCAACTCTAAACGGCGATTGGACCTTCCTTGCTGTCCCTGACAGTGACCCCTGTCACCCTATCAGGCTGTCTGGCGTTCTTTGCAGTGCGGTATGCAGCAGGATTGATCGTGGTGGTGTGGCGTTCCACTGGCGAAATACTACTCCACGGCCCACACGCGATACCCTCCACAGCTCGCTTTGCTTCGAACTCTTCTAGCGCCCGTGGCCCTAGCTAAAATACCACCACTTGGGGGCTTGCCTCTGCTGTTGCTATCCCTCTGTGGGAGCTTCATATTGGGTGGTTTTTTTTTTGTGATTGTTTTCTTCCCCTGCTCCTTTTTTTCAGTGCGAACGCGCTACCTACGGCCCTCAACATTCATCTCGGCAACGACCACTTTTACCACAGGGAAGCTACAAGTCCGATGCGCGTGGAGGGAGCACTTTCCTCCTCGGTCGTGGCGTTGGAATTTCCGCGTGGACGTGAACCTACATTCCAATTCCTACTACCGCCGCGAATCCTTATCTCCCTTCCTCTAATATCCTCACCCAACGAATCTCGCTTCTCAGGGCCTGGGCTTCGCGATGGAGCCTGGGTACCAATACGGAGGATACCAATATCCCTATCCTCAGCCCGAGCCTGAGCACGACTCGACAATACCACAGCCACCGACGATGGAGCCCGAAGCAGCTGGCAATGACTACGGTCAACAACAGCAGCAGCAACAACAGCAACAATGGGCCACCGTGCAACCAGTATACTACGAAACTGTCCAGCCCATCCAGTACGATCCATATGCCGCGTATAGGGAAACCGTGGCCCACGACTCCATGGTCACTGTGCGGCTCTCGGAACCCGCTGCTCCTCTGAGCGTCGACACCGCCGTTGCCTCCTACCCGGCGTTTCCCCCGACGAACATGCTCGTATACGGTCAGCCTGTGGTTGAGGAAGCCGAGGACCCAGTGGCTCAGCCAGAGGCTGTCGAGGAGGAAGAACTTGTGATAGTGCAACCTTCCGACACGGGGAGAAACCTGCTGGAGGAACTCGAACAAAACAATGTCGGAGACACCGACGACGAGAACAGCGAAGCAGGCGAATCAGGTGGCGGCATGGAACAGGTTCAGGTATCGCGAGGTGGCAGCCCTGACACGGTGCCTGTCACCCCGACTGACGGCCAATTCTCCGCCGAGAACGCGAATACGCCCACCTCCGAGACCGAAGACGTTGACTGGGAGCATCTCCAGAAGCATGAGGACGAGCAGTCTAAGGACCAAGAATCTGATAACGTAAGGCAGTCATTCTCAAATTGCCCCTGCTAGTGAATTGCGGATTCGATATGACTATGACGAAATCCCGACGCCTAACACTTCTAACTCATTCCTTGTCCGACAGACTGCGTTGCTCCTCGCCAGGCTGGAGCAGGAGAATGCCAAACTAGCTACGAACCCGAAGAGCGCGGGTGTAAAGTCTATGGACGACAAACCCGCTCCACCATCGCCATCGATGGCCCAGCTACGGCAGATGGTGCACGGCCCGACGCCACAGGCACTGCGATATTCGATGCTGCCACCGCCTCCGATGACGGACCTCGAATTCTACATGGCACTGGTCAAGGACTACCAGCAGACGGCGGCTCGGCTGCCGACGCTGCTGTCCAACAAGATTCGGAAGGGAATCCCGCCGCCGCTACGGGGAATCGTCTGGCAGAGCATGGCCGCGGCGCGGGACGCGAGCCTCGAGGAGCAGTTCGAGCGGTTCTCCGGCGAGTCCAGCCCGTACGAGGGCCTCATCGGAAAAGACATCGGCCGCAGCTTCCCCGGCGTCGACATGTTCCGCGACCCAGACGGCGACGGCCAGCGGGCGCTTGCACGGGTCCTCAAGTGCTACAGCATCTACGATCGGGAGATTGGGTACTGCCAGGGTCTCGCGTTCCTGGTCGGCCCTCTTCTGATGCATATGTCGGACAAGCAGGCGTTCTGCGTCTTGGCCAGGTACGTTACTACGATTGTTTACATCTTGATTACGTTATGTGATCGAACCATCTTTCCGCATCTTTCGATGGATGATACTTCAAAGAGTTTTGGAGTGCTGGCGTGTTGGGGGTCCGGGGAGGCTTGCAGCTTGGTAGGGAGTGATGGGGAAGGGATGCTGGATCCTCTCGGCTCTGCAACGAGTCAACTGCCCTGGGTACCTGAAATGGTACCTGAAAGGGTCCCTGACCGGGCGGTGAGGTGCGGCGAGACAGGCGGCGAGACGCCTAGCGCAAGGCTATCTATGGGGAATCGGCACAAGCTAATACAAGTGGTGTAATGTGGAAACACAGGTTGATGGAGAGCTACGATCTTCGCAGCAGCTATCTGCCTGACCTGTCAGGGCTGCATGTGCGAATTTACCAGTTCCGGGAGCTGCTGCGGGCCAATCTGCCCATTTTGTCGGGCCACCTCGACGATTTACAGGTTGACCCGGTCTATGTTTCACAATGGTTCCTCTCTTTCTTCGCCGTTACATGCCCCTTACCCATGCTGTTTCGCATCTACGATGTGGTCTTTGCCGAAGGCGCGTCAGAGACTCTCATGCGAGTGGCTTTGTCGCTTATGCGCAAAAACGAGGCCCGGATCTTGGCGTGCACGGAGCTGGAAGACGTGATGCAGCTGCTGTTGTCGCGTGGGCTCTGGGACTGCTATCACTACAACGCCGACGAGTTCGTCGAAGATTTTGTCGGGTTTGTCTCCGTGGCCGCCGTCGACCGGGAGCAGCTAGACCGATTGGAAGAGGCTTACCGCCGGGACACTCAATTGGCCAACAACAGCCCAAATGCGTTGCCAAATGCGGCGCACTCAACAACTGACGTTGCAACCGCAGCCTCTCGATTTTTGGGCCGCTCGGCAACGGCCACAATCTCCAACGACTCCACTTCTTTCGCCTCCTCCACAACCACACCCAGAAGCAGACACAGCAGACAAAGAACAAGCGGGACCCAAAGAACTCCTCCAACTGCGATCGGCGGCACAGGCACCGCTGATCCACCAACATCATCCTCAACAACACCGACCTCCTCGAGATCCTCGAGATCCTCGACCTCCACTCTCGCCTCTTTCTCCCCGATTCCGATTCCCCCATACCAAACCGCAAACTTCACCGACTTTCCCAACTCGACGGACCCGACGAAGCCGGATTCATCAATCTCGAGATCGAGTCCATTGTCCTCTCCCGCGTCGACCACGACCACTACCACTACCGTCGTTGCATCCACAGCCGCCGCCACCGCCGCACCGACGCTCAGCCCTGGCGGATTGGCGGCCGCTTCTCCCCCGCTGAGCATGCTTCGGAGGAGCACCTCCAAGCAGAGCCTAGCATCTACCCTCAATTCCATGGAGGCGAACTCGTCGTCGGCATCGTCTGCGGCCAGCGTCCTCAGCTCGACATCGACCGAAGCTACGTCTCTCTCACGAGACTCATCCACATCAGACGACCGTGCGGCGTCGCGTCAATCCGCCAACACGGCCTTCGTAGGGGGGGCGCCAGGGCTGAAACCGCAGCCCGCCCAGTCCAGCCGCAGCAACGCCGATAGCAAATACCTGAACAGCCAGATCGAAGATCTCCTCACCGCCCTCAGCGATCTGCAGCGCCAGCAGGCGCAGTTGGCCGACCAGCTGCAGCGGGAGAGGGAGGAGAGGGAAGAGGACTGCAGGATCGTGCAGTCGCTCCTACACGGACTCAAGCAGGGCGAGCCGCAGCAACCTCAAATAAACCAATGGCAGGGCCAAGGCATATACCAGGCTCAAGGACAATACCCAGCACAATACCCAGGACAATATCCAGGGCAATATCCAGGGCAATACCCAGGGCAATACCAAGGCCAAGTTCAATGGCAAGGACAAGAACAGTGGCAGCCTGGCCAAGGCGTCTCATTGTCGCCAATGGTCGGAGGTGTAGGAGGAGGCAACTGGCAGGATCCAACCCCAGCGCCCCAGCAGATGATGCCAGCGCCAGTCGACTACTCCACGCTTGCCGCCGGTCCGCTGGCCGGGATTATCGGGGTCGTGGAAGAGAGGTTTGGCCGGCAGGACGGTGGCAGCAGGAGATCATCCATAACCGAAACGAAAACACAGCTGCGAGATCAGCTAGTGCGGGCGAAGGAGCAGCTCGACAACGAATTGACGAAGGGCCAGGACAGCTTCCGGAGAATAACAGACCTCGAGCAGCAGATCTCGACGATGAAGGAGCAGCTGAGGGAGAGCCACGTCCACGTGCGCAGCATGCACTCGGACAAGCAGCGGCTGGAGAAGCAGATCCATAACATGCGGGTGCGCGCCTCCAACGAGAGCTCGGCTACGGGTAACGGCGGCGGCGCGGATACGAGCGGCGGCGGCAGTGGCGCCGATTGGTTCGGTAGGGCGACCAACGGCATCATCTCCAGCGCGCCGACCGCGCCGAGCGGGCCCCCCGGTCCGGTCTCAGGTGGGCTCCGGGAGCTGAAGCTCGGCCGTGCTAGATCCACGCCATCGCAGGCCCCGCTGCCCTACGCCAACAAGAGGGTGTCGTCCGCGCTCAACCCGCGCATGCTCGGCACGGGCGGCGGGAACGTACCCGGCTCGCGCGAGTCGCTCGTCCCCGCCGCCGCCCCGGCCCCGGCCAACGAGAACGACGCCCTGCTCCTCGAGCTGGTCCAGGCCAAGACCGCCGAGGCGGTCGCGAGGCAGGAGGCGGACGAGACGAAGCAGCAGCTGGAGAGGCTGCGGAAGGCGTTCGGGCTCGCCCCGGGAGATCCCATCCCGAAGGTTGCGTCGTCGTCGTCGTCGTCGTCGCACAACCGGAACAACAGCGGCAGCTCTGGTGGTAACAACAACAACAACAACAACAGTAGTGCGGCGTCGGTGGCCATGGGCGTGTTTGGCCGCTTTACGGCGTCGGTCTCCGATGCGGGTGCGGGTAAGACCGCTGCTGCCGCTGGTGCTGCGCCTGTTACACCCGCAGCCGCCGCCCCTGTGGCATCGGCGCCGGCTCCTGCTGTTCCTGCCGCCTCTGGGGGTGTGGGGAGCTTCTTCGGCTGGGGCAGACGATGATGATCCTTCTCCGATCGTGACTGGCGCCGATACGTATACATATCCAACCGCCTCCTGACTTTTTTTCTTAGGTGTTTCTTTTTTTTTCCATTTTCTGTTTCTTCGTTGCTTCATACACACCATACACCAAGTTTTTAGTTTTTTGATACCAGACCTGGTCCAGCCCGTCGTCGTCAGTGTCGTCGGCGACGTCGTTGTGAATGCCGTTAGGACACGCACGGGAGGGAGGTCGATAATTGCATGGCATGGCATGGCATGGCAAGGGCATAGAAACTGCATTGCAAGGCGGCCGGGCATTTTGTTTTATTATCATTCTTCCTCTTCACATCATACCTACTCATGGGGCGGCGCTAGGTTTTTTTTTCTCTCTCTTTCATTCTCTGATGAGGATTTGGGCTGGCTAGCTGTGCTTTCTTCTTTTTCATCACAGGCTGGTGCATGCGGCTGCGGAAGGGAACAGCAGAAGACCGATATTTTCGGTCGATAGCGGAGGAGTTTATGGAGTAGCTGGGTATCTAGCCATCGACAGGAGGCTACCAATGCCCCGGACCAATGCCCCGGATACAAATCATTATTGATGACGTTAACTGGTTTTCTTGATGGGGTGCATGCAAGCAAGACGCAAGCAAGTCATGGCAACGCTTGGTCACATGACTATTGTAGATGTCTTTGACACCATGGTCTATCTACCTCTGCCTAAAAAACGTTGTCCATTTCTTTCTGCTTTGCTAGGCAGATGAGCAGCTCGCCGTTGACTAACGTCATGTGCCAAAATTCCGGATTTGGCCGCAGGCCCAGCTGGTGGCCTAGGTTGGTCTATGATGGTTCTTACTGCTGCCGGAGAGCTGAGTGTGAGTGGTGGTGTAGTGGAGTTGAAGAGTTGGACTTGGGTGGTGGTGCAATCACATGCAAGTTGGAGGTGCATGTCAGTCAGTCACATCAGTCACTTGCAAAGCATGACGCCAGCGGCACACGCTCATCCTCCCACTGTCCACTCTGCTCTCGGGGACAGATTTACAGAAACGCTCCACGAAGAAAACAAAGCAGATGGAAAATGCACCTTTGTCCTGGAGGGAGATCCAAAGGCAATTCGCGCCGTTGCTATGGCGTCCTAGATGCAGGGACTCATCGTTTGTACTATCAGTTGCTCTCGTTCGGTGTGTTTTCAAGCTACGAAAACGAAGGATACCTAAGGTACCCGGTAGATCGTGTGCGTGCGTCACCCCGAGCTGCCCGGTTGGTAACTTGCTTGCACTAGATGGTGACTTGTGGTGAACTGTTATCTGTGGCGTTGTGTCCCCATTGCTGCTAAAAATTGCGGAGGAGGATTGGTAGCTGTGTGGCGGCAACGAAGGCCGGGAACAGAGGGACATGTCCAGGCGGGCTCAACTGTCCAGAATGGGATGGAATACGACTGCTGTACTTGCTCTGTGTGGTTCGATTGCAAGCGCGGCAGGTAGCTCGACGGTAGAGATTAGCATGTTTCGGAGCAGTTGCCGGGGCATGATAGCGTCATAGGCAGAACTTGAGAGACACGAAAAGCACATGGACCATGGGCCACAAGCCACACACACCTCCGTCTTCTCCTCCTCCTTTCTCGCCGATTCTCTCTTGTCACTCTCCCCTGTCTGTCGGTTTCCAAAGGAACAGCCCACTAGCATCAAAATCTGGTCGCTCTGGTCGGCTCTGGCAGTCTGGTGTCTTCCATTTCGCCAACAGTAACTGTGCCCGTTCCACTCCACCAAAGCTCCACCCAGTCGTGTGTCTGCCATTTTTTTTTTCTCTGCCTCCCCGGTCTTTGTTTATAGGGGTTGGGAGGGCAAAGCGTCACAATCATATCAGTTCAGACAAAACTCTTCGAACCCGCAATCTTTGTTCCTTGCTTCTTTCATCACGCAACATTGCAATCTGTCCCTACAAATACATCCCATTACGTTGAAACCTGCGAACCTGCACACGATATTCTGTATCCGAGCCCGCAGGCAATTCAGTGACGCAAGCACGCTCTACTCTGCTGCAAGCTGCCGAGCAAGACGATCAAAAGTACGAGACGTACGTCAGGTATTCCGCACCCACACCGCACACACCTAAAAAGAACCCGCAACTGCGAGACACGAAGGTTCTCCGAGCCGCTGGACAAAACAAACCCCCTCCTGGCAGGACAAAACAACAGCGAGCACCCACTAACGAGTGACGACATCCACACATCAGAACTAGAACCTCACATCCATTCATATCTCCCCAGCCTTCAAAATGGCGGACACTGCCAACGGCGATTCCTTCTCGGCGCTTAAGAACAGTAAGGTTAGTATTGATATTCGCTCTTCTCTTGTCTCCGTCTTGACTGCCCCGGAACGTTCGGCTAACAGCTACCTAGTGTTTCATGAAGCCTCGCAAGATCCGTCTCTCTCCTGTTGCTGCCGTCTGCCCTCAACTCTCTTCAACTTCGTGCATCCGAGCCCGTGCCCAGCAGCCATAGCTGATGAGCTATCAAGGCGCCGCTGCTGCCGTCGAGTCGGTCGCGAAAGGTGCGGTGTTGTGAAAGAACAGGAGGACGACATAGGGCAAAGGGCAAAGGACATCGGCCTGCAACGCTGGCTGTGTGCATGTGGGCAACCCGCCCTCGTACCCTTCCCGCCGTTGTCTTGCCTGATTCTTGAGCTTCCCTGCCTTGTTCTCTGGCGCACTGGCATCCCGGGCTCCCTCGGTGCCGTTATTATGCCCCCCTACCGGTGGTGAAGCTTTCCAGCTACTGACAGCAATGTTCGTGCAATAGGCCCCGTCGCCCAGACCGTTAAGGACCAACATGCGAAGACCTCGGCCGAGTTCTCCAACGTCGCCGCGTCCCGGAAGACCCCGACGAGCCCCGCTGCCACCGGCCAACCCTTGACCCACTACCACTCGCTCTTCTCGGAGCTGCTTTCGTGGAACAACCCTCGTATGTACCATATATACCTTATACCTGGCGTCCAAAACGGAAAACAATAGACGACGGAGAGAAGAGGGAATCGTTACTGACTCAGAGCCTCTTTGACGGCACCACCCACAGGCGCCTCCGGTATCGCCTATGCCTCGATCGTCACCCTCATCTTCGCTGTTAGGTACTTGGATGTGCTGCGATGGGGTCTCAAGCTCACCTGGATGGTCCTGGCCACCACGGTTGCCGCTGAGGTTGTCGGCAAGACCATCCTGAACACCGGTTTCGCCAGCCAGCTCCGCCCGCGGAAGTACTACACCCTTTCACGAGAGACCCTGGAGGGCATTCTTGGCGACGTCCATGAGCTTCTCAACTTCTTCGTGATCGAGGCCCAGCGCATCGTCTTCGCTGAGAACGTCTCCGTCTCCGCTGCCGTAAGACACACATCTCCCCCACCTTTTCTCGAACTCAAACTGACCTCTGTAACTAACGCACTATACCTATTCAACAGG
Source organism: Ophioceras dolichostomum (assembly GCA_003049485.1). Lineage (NCBI taxonomy): Eukaryota > Fungi > Ascomycota > Sordariomycetes > Magnaporthales > Ophioceraceae > Ophioceras > Ophioceras dolichostomum. Next base: position 1,534 of record PYST01000004.1, on the reverse strand, counting down.
CCTGCGTCGCTGCCTTCCTGTCCTACTACCTCGTCAAGATCGTGCCTTACTGGGGCCTTGCCCTGATGGCCACCACCATCGCCTTCATCGCGCCGCTGATCTACAAGTCCAACAAGGAGCTGATCGACCACTACCTCAAGGAGGCGTCGGATCTCGTTGATGCCCAGACCGCCCAGATCAAGGAGGTGACTGGCAAGCACACCGCGCAGGCCGCCGAGCTCACCAAGCAGTACATGGGCGACTACACCGCCAAGGCCCAGCAGCTTCTGCGCGGCCGCTCCGCCTCGCCCGAGGCCGTCACCAAGCCCGCTAAGCCCGCTGCTAAGGAGTACCAGGCCGCGGACTTCCCCGCCGCTCCTAAGGAGGACTTCAAGGCTAAGGAGCCTGCCGTCAAGAGCGAGCCTAAGGAGGATGAGCCTCTCCTTGCCTAAGTTGATCGTGGCGTGATGAGAGAATGAGAGAGAGAAAGAGAGAGAAATGACAACCTGAAGACGGGGACAAAAAGGAAATCAAGAGCATCGTGGTTCTCCTCTTAGTTTCGCTGCCAGCCTCTTTCCCCTATGACCTCTCCCTATCTGTCTCCCACCATTCGATGTCATAAATCCGGGGGCCCGATATATCCACCGGTCACCCCATCGACCTAGGGAACCTGACCACCTCACCTTGCTTTCCCAACCGGTTTCCGCACCAATTCTTCGCACTACCTTACCTCTATTTCTATTTTATCTCGGCACGAAATACCACGGCTCGTTCTTTGTCTTTGACCTTCTCCCTCTTTCATTTTTTTGTTCTCGCAGGCTGGGCTTAACTTAGACTGAAGGAGACGAGGATACGCAGCGCCGGATTATTTTGGTTTTTCTGTTTTCACTTTCACATCCACCACACATACACACCCCCCTTCTTTTTCTATCCTCTCTCTCCCTTCCTTCTCTGGACTGGACCTTTTAATTCATGATGGGCAAACAAACAAACCGACGATGAACGAAAGACGAAACGAATCGTACGTCCGGACGAACTGCAATGCAATGTTTTGTTGAAATGATAAGCCAAAGAAAGGAAAAACAGAACGACCGCCGGATGCTACAAACAAGACTTACCTACGCTACCTGCTCTTTGTTCATCGCTACCTACCTACCTACTTAAGTTTGCCGGTCGTATTCAGGGAACCAAATCGATGTTCGTCTTGTCTTGTGTATGCGTGTGGAGAGGAATGGGAAGGACACATACATACCTACTACCCACCCAACTTGTTGACAAGCTTGCCTGCGTGGTATTTCCATCTCCCCTCTTTTCTTTGAAAGGTCACTGTTTCAAGCGGGGGACAAGGGATGATTTTCTTTTTTGGGCATGTGTGTTTGTGGTGAGGATCCGGTGAGCGTGTGAGGAGAAGATACCGAATTATGGACATGCGCTTCACGGTGTGGAGGACATGAATACCCTCGGTGGGGACGGGGCAAATCGACCTCCATTGGAAGGGTGGAAGTATCTAGTAGCTACCTCGGTAGCTTTCTCTTGCTGCTAAGCGTTTGTGGAG
>PYST01000399.1:0-32134 GCA_003049485.1 Ophioceras dolichostomum | reverse complement strand
GAGGGGGAGGGTGGAGGGAAGTTGTGTGTGGGTGCTCGGCTGTCTCCTGGTTAGTGGCTACCGTCAGTGGCCCAGCGGACAGGGAGCGATAAGGAGATGATGGGCTTTGGCCAGGGCAGGGGCGGCGGGCGGCGTGGTGGCCAGGGGATGACGGGTGGAGGGCCATGTAGCGCTTGTTGAGGTGGGTGGAGGTCTGGAATTTTGGATGCAGTGGATGAGAAGGGTGTGCTTCTGGGTGTGCTGCGAGTAAGCTTCTAAAATGTGAGCAGCGCCCCCCTAGAATCCAGGGCGAATCTATGTCGGGGAGTGCCCTCCCTTGTACCCGTCCAGCGAACTTAGGCCTGAGAGGAACGAGGCAGGGGCGGGCAGAGGCAAAGGAAAAGGAGGCGGGGTGGAGATGGAAGAGATCAGTTTTGGTGGAGCCTGAGGCGGCGAGTTTGCGGGAGAAGGCTTGGCGTGCCAAAGCGGGCAAAAAAATACCAGGGGGGCCAGTTATGATCTGTGAGATGAGAGGGATGATGAGAGGGGACTGGAAGTTTGCGGTTCAATGGTTCAACCAGCGGAGGAGCGAAAGGATTTCAAAAGCTGCCAGCTGCGTGCATGCTGCGTGTGGGCTTCTGCGTGTTTCTGCGTGTGCAGCCCTCGCCCTCTTGCGGCCTGAGTCTAGCCTAACGCCGAGTGGATTATGAAAAGAGCTCCTTTTCGGGCAGGGCTTTAGCCGTGTTGATCGACAGCAGCGACGACAGCAAGCATTGAAGCTCTGCAAGGTGGTGGCGGTGGTGTCAGGTGGCGTCACGCGTACCATGCCATTTACCGGCTCTGACCACTCCAGAAGCTTTCTTGATTCAGGTAGGTTTTTGGTGGCAAGCTGGTAATATAACACGTTGGACGTGATGTATGCATAGAAGGATTCTCTCACGTAGCATTTCGTTTTCTCAGGATGGTCCGGAGAATCAATTAACAGTAGGACGGCTGGAGAATGGTGGGTGTAGGCTCGCAGGCACCTAGAGCGTGCATCTGTACCGATTCCTTGTTGCATCGAAGAGTCGCGCTGGGCCGCTCCCTCCCAATAACCACAACGCCTGGCCGGCCGGTTAACGTGCGTACTGGGTGACCTCATCGCCAACAAAGAACCTCGACAAGGTCTAGTCGCGCATTCGGTCGATGTCGTTGGTTGGGTCAGCAATTGAAGCTGTAAATTGCCTGCCTGTTCTTTTCGCTGTTGTTGCCTCGTGCTGCCCACTGTTGCGTGTCCTGTTTGTTTTCTCTTCCGCTCCCGGTCGGACTACGAGGTTGCGATGTCTACCTAGGTACCTAATGATGGCTTGTGGCCGCAGTCGGAGACGGGCCACGAGAAGTAAAATGACCGCGAGGATGGGGTGGCTTGGCTACCTGCAGCTAGCCCACTGTTAAGCCTCCTAGCTGTTCAGCCCTATAGCTATAGTGGGTGAACTGAGCATTCTGCCCTATTGCCCCTTCGTCCTTCCAGCACGCGTCGATGGTGAAAGTATGCGGTGGAATCTCATTTCCAACCACCTGCCATATCCGTCCGCAAATATTGAGTCCAAGGAGTCAAGTTTGGTTGTCTGCATCTCAACTTGTGTATGTGTTGTTACCAAGTTTGTCTTGACTTACTGTCATGCGTATGAACAAGATGGCTGGAACGGACGGCGGAAGCGGCGGGAGTTCTGACATGCCAAGTGTCAGCTCATCCCAACTCAGACATGAGCATCGTTGTATGGTGTACATAGTGGTTGTGGTGATAGTTAGAGTGGTGATATTGGTGATGACGGTTCCGTTCAAATTCTTGCCCCTCTCCTCCCTTTTTTCACTTCCTTCCTGTGAATGCATACTATTGCTTCATAGGGCTGTTCTGTTCTGTGCAACGGATCAGCCACTCAAGCGCCAGTCGCCTTCTCCAACTAAGCCCTGGCTGGACTTATCCACCTTCATCCCATTTGCCAATAACCCTGCTCAACGGCTCCTGAACGGCCTGTGTGTTTGGAAGTGGAGGGTGTCAGACTTCCACCGAAGCGAATCCTTCTAGGCTGCCCAATTGGCAACCTCTGGCCGGCTCCACAACCTTGTTTAAACGCCTGGCGGTTGCCGTCCTCTGTTGGTCCACACGCCGCGTTGGTGTGCTCCACTGGCGAATCGGAGATTCTTGCCCACCCCCCTCGACCCCCTAATGAGAGAATAGACCGCCGCCCAGACCCTAGAAACTTCTCACCACCATTGGTGTTTCTCCGTGTTTGATCAGGTCGTCGGAAGACAAAGAAGGAGGAAGAGGGGGTTCTGGAGAGGGAGTATGGGGTCAGGCTACTTCTGTTGTCTCCTGTTTGTTGATGGACAGCTTCGAGACATGAAACCTGAAGGCTTCAAGCTTGTTCACGATGGATGCCAACACGGCCAGCCTGGCCAGCCTTTGCCCATGGCCTATGAGATTTCCGAATGAAGAAAGCGATACGTCCAGACTGCAGAGCGCACAGCACAGAAACCGGGTCTAAGGGAGTACCATCTTTTTCTATACCTACTCAATATTATTTGCACTCATAGGTGACTGTAGACAGACAACAAAAGAAAAAAAAAAGAAGAAAAAACTTTTTCGTTTCCCAGGCCCCTTCAGACTTGAGAGAGGTCGGAGTCAATAAGGCCCCGAAGGCCCCTTCCTGTACATGGCAATCGAGGGTCTATCGATGTGGCTTGCTAGAGTAGATCCTACAACGACGACAGCAGAACGTGGCTTGAAGGAAGACAAGGCAACAGGAAAATGCAGATGCGAACCAAGGAACGGTGTGGGTGGATGAGCTCACGTTGTTCGAGGGCTGGAGAGTCCGGAAGCAGTGGAGTAGAATGATGGAGAGGAAAAGGATACTTCTCGGCGACATTTACTGCCTGTCCCTGGCATGATCAATGCCCAATGCCACCCGAATCAGACCCGGCACGCATCGAGGGTCGAGAACGGACGACCGGCGCGGGCAAGACACCGACGACAAGGTCAAGTCGGGTACCTTGGCTACCTTGGCTACCTTCTTTTTCAGCCTGTTGGACAGCCAGCTAGACAGCCAGGCAAGGTGGGTGCAGGTATCGCCAGCGACCTCGGTTCCTGAGAAGGATTATGCGCAGCGACCTTGGACGACCACGGACGATACCTCGCTGCCTGAAAGAAGAAGATTCTGTGATGTATGACATGGATGATATGGATCGACAAGGTCGGTGGTTGTTGTGGATGCCTGGCTTTAGTCTACGGTCTGTATCTGCGGCCCGTGGCCATGGAATAGGCTGCGGGATCACACTCGGTAAACATCCCACCCGGCAGACTTCCCACCTTGCCGGGAGCACGAGGCATCACCATCCCTCGACGGTTCTCCCAGAATCCCCTCCCCACATCCCCAGAATCCTCACCCCGATCGACACATCTCACCGCATTTACAAGGTGACAAGCTCCAAAGAGTGCCCACCCAGCTTTCGTGGCTCAGTGGCCGGGTCGGATGAAGCGCGATAAGATGCAGCCAGTAGGATTACTTGGAGACCAGTAAGAGAGGGCGTCAGCAGCGAGTGATACCAAATCCAATGTCGTCCGAGTCCGACAAAGGCCGGCTCGGCAAGTCGGGGAAAATAGAACCCCAACGAGTCGCAAACTGCCTTGCCAGCTAACAGGCCACCTCCATAGCACCTGCCACTCGGGATAAAAATAAGACCCTGGGTTTTATGATGAAATTGGCAGGTGTGCATCTCTACGCATTTCCCGTCCGCCAAGTCAGTCAATCTCGTTCTTCAACGAACCTGGAGCCCTGGATGTCGCATTCGCTTTCTGACCTCAGCCTGCACCGCTTGTTGTCATTCGCTTCGGCGAAGAGACCATAAATCCGGCGGCCAGAACTAGGACCTCAACTTTGGTGCCGTTGGGCGGGCAGATCGAGGAGCATCCGAGGGGTAAATTTTTGAGTTCTTCAGAAGATCGGCTCGGCTAGAGTGGGGGCATGAATTGGGGGCAAAATTAAGGTTATATAAGCAATTGATGATAATTGACTGAATGATTTTTCCACTGTTGGGAAAGCCTCTTTCTACATTCCGACGGCCCTCCTTCTCGACGCCCCCAACAAGGAGAAAACAAGAAAAGAGCTGCATCGGACATGGCACCAAAATCGAAGAGCCGTTCCGGGGCACCCGAGCCTAGCGCTGGGGCGGACGCGGTCATGGAGGATGCGCCCACCTCCGCTCAGCCCCAGGCCGACACCGAAAGTGAGGAGCCAGTCCAGCACGAGGAGGAGGAGGAGGAGGAGGAGGAGGAGGAGGAGAAACGCGTGAAAATGGTAAGTAAGAAGCTTGAGACCTTTATCGGCCGTAAGAGAGAAAGCAATAAGGGGTCCTGCGAGAGAAACTGTTCCAATATATCAGTTTCGAAGTGAATGAGGCTGCCTGAGTGAGATGAGGTCGAAGACGTCAAGTTTCACGGCGAAGGCATCAATCTCAAGTTGGAACACCAATCTCAAATCGGACACATCAATCTCACTCAAAATATGGCTGCTAACGCATCTGATCACAGCTGCCTGGTTCCACGCCAACTGCGGCGTCATTCGAGTTCCTGAAAGAGGGTCACACTCTAGGCAACGCCTTGAGATACATCATAATGAAGAAGTATGTCCAGAGACGCTCGCGCGTGTGCGATTACCGCTTCTATGAGTCGACCTACTAACACGCCCTCACAGTCCCGAGGTTGAGTTCTGCGCCTACTCGATCCCTCATCCTTCCGAAGCTAAGATGAACATCAGAATTCAGACATACGGTAAGGCAGCACCCTCTCACCACTCTCGCGGATCTCCACCTATCTCACAGAAGGGGCGAGAAAACAAAGAAGGCTCATCGGCTGATCGCGTTGCGGGGATTAGATGGCACTACTGCGATCGAGGCGCTGGAGAAGGGACTGAGGGACTTGCAGGATCTTTGCGACGTGGTCACCAACAAGTTCGTCGCGGCCAAGGAAGAGTTCGCGAGCCGGATGCAGACGGACTCATAGTGAGCGTGGGGAGCAAGGGAAGCAAAAAAGGGGTTGGTTGGGGAGTTCATAGGCGCAACGACACCATAGAAGGGATGGATCAAAGGCGTCTGAAAAAAAAAGGATCTGCTTTCTTTTTTATCTTATATGTAAGCCCCTTATGTACAAGAGGGGGTTTCTTTCTTCCTCTAGATACCCGCTCTAGTTACGACCCTGCGAAGAGTTAGCAAGTGAGCCATAAAGGGAGAGTGAAGAGAGAGGCACCACCACAGCACAGCACGCTGTTGCGATAACCTACCTCCAAGAACCCTTGCATGAAGTTTGACGGTAGCCTCTTATCTCCCCTGAAGTTCTCCTCCTTGAAGTACGACATAACGTGAGCCGTCTGCTTCCAGAAGTTCATCGTTTCCTGTTCACCTCGGGAGGAATGATACGCGTTAGCCTGGCTCCCTTCGGTAAACCCAGCAGAATTACCGCAGCCCGCCCCGCGAGGCGATACGATGAAACTGTCCAACCCTCTCTACATCGCCCTCTCCTTCGAGCGGGTCCGCCCATCTTCAGTGAGTAATAGGGGGACTTTGGCTGAGAATGCACCCACCTGGAACTCCGCACCGCTCTTGAACAAGAGGACGTCCACCACGGGCAGTTTGTCGACATATCTGTGGCGCTCAAACTCCTCTCGGATGCGTGTCCTGATGGCCGAGACCGGGTAGGATATGGAGTACATCGTCTGGATATCGGGGGCCTAACGGGTCGGCAAGTTGTGTTCACGCCGGTCAGATCAGCAGCTCCATGATCGTTAACCCCGTGCATGGGAGGGAGGGACAGCGGAGGGACCATCAAGCTCCTGAGTGTCGAAAAAGGGGGGTGTGCAGAGTCGACGACGACGACGACGACGTACCGCTCGGATCCATTCGCGATATGACGAGAGGACTCGCCTCTTGGCCTGTGACCAATTGGCCGCTGGAGTTTCCGGGGAGAAATGTCAGTATTTGCGCCAATTGAAACAGGTAAAAGAAGAGGACTCACACTGCGTCGACACCTTGGCAAACTTCGTCGCGTGGATGGTCATGGCGGCAGCGCAATTGCATTCACAGTCTTGACCCTCAGTGCTGGAGCTGGCTCGGTTGGGCGGGATTGCCGAACATCATGAAGTTGAAAGCTCCGCATCACGTGTTGCGGAGCTCAATGAATCCCCGCACCGCCTCCACCGCCACCTCAAGGTACTTATTATCGCTGATAAAGCTTGTGTCAGCCTCATTGCATTTGCCCCTCCTATCTCCTTCACTCTCCCCCTTTCCATCCATTCATCTGTCCATCGACAATAATTCTTCGGACAGTTCGTCTTGTTCGGGTTTGGATTTGTGTTTCCTTGCTTCCCATCTTTCCCCCTTCCAAACCAAAACCATGCCCGCGATCCGCCACGCGTCGAAGCGCAAGCCGCCGCCAGACGGCTTCAGCGACATCGAGGACGACCTGCTCGTCTTCGCCAACAAGATGAAGGACGCGCAGAACACGCCCACGGACAACATCCCGAAGCACCAGGCGCAGTGGCCCATCTTCCAGATCTCCCACCAGAGGAGCCGCTACGTCTACGAGCTCTACTACGAAAAAGAAGCCATCTCCAAGATGCTTTACGAGTGGCTCCTGAAGAACGGCTACGCGGACGCGATGCTGATCGCGAAGTGGAAGAAGCAGGGCTACGAGAAGGTGAGTAAACCGCCCGCCCGCCCTCCTGCCGCTGTCTCTTGTTTACTATTACTCGTTCATTCATTTCCCTGTGGTATCCTTTTTCTTGCCGCCGCCGCCGCTTCGCCTTCCCTCTTCTATTCCGTTTCTGTTGCTCTCCACTCATTACGACTTTAGCTAACCAAAACTTTTACGCTTTGCGCGATAGCTCTGTTGCCTCCGATGCGTCCAGACCAAGGAGACAAACTTCAGCTCGACATGCATCTGCCGCGTTCCAAGGGCAGAGCTCAAAGAAGATCGGGAAATAGAATGCGTCAGCTGCGGCTGCCATGGCTGCGCTTCAAGCGACTGAACGGGCTAGCTGCCGCGATATCACTTTCACTCTTCTCTTCTCCTTTCTTCCTTCTCAGTTCTACAGGCATGGAGGCTGGCTGGTACATATCTGGCTTGAGGCCCACCACCCGTTCCCCTGTCGGATAGGACGAACGCCACGGCATATTTTTCTCTTTTGGCGACACGGCAGTGGGAAATTCTGCAGGCCTGTGGCAGGCCACGGCCTTGGCACCTGCGATTCGTGGGACAGTCAGAGGAGCGAGGGAATGAGTGGCTTGACTGCCATTCTCTCCCCCTGGCCAAATCCATTCTCTCGCTGCCCGAGTGAAAAGGAGGACAAGGCAGGGCGACGGGGCAAGGCACATTAGCGTGCCACAGCTCACTCTCGCGGGAAACGGTCAAGGATGTACGTGTCGTGGACTCGTCACTCATCAATTTTTTTTTACGGAACATAGCCAATGCTGATTCATCGGATACCCCCTCTCTTTCTAGCCTTTCCGGAAATTTCGTGACCATGTTGTCCAACGTGACGCAAGCACTCACTCCCACGGCAGCAGCTCCGGGCGCGGAGAGCTGGTAAATTGTAAGCGGGAAGGGGAGGGGTCCTGTGGCCTTTTTTTTCAGTGTGACCTTGAGAACCCGCCCTTCCCCTTCCCTCCTCTGCCGAACTGGATGGATCTCGGCACTAGCTTCAGGGACGACATGGTCTGCGCCAGGCCGTCCATGTCCATTTCTACATCCTTGGGTGACTCGTTGCCCTCGACGGCTGCGGCAGCTGCCTTGGGCGGTGTACCGCCGCCACCCTCATCGGCCTCTGCCTTTGCCGTTTCCTGTGTTGTGGGTGAGGTGGCCTGAGCCGCCGCCACCCCCAACCCTTCTCCAGCTGCTGATGACCCCTTTGTAGGGCCAGGGCCCTGGGACTTGGAATGTGTCCCCCGTCTTGGGCGGTAGTTGGTGAGCAGGGATTGTCTCCCGTCTATCCCGCTCCTCGTGACGTCGAAGAAGAAGTTTTCTGGATATTTGTGTTTGTCGATCATGTGTCGACGCCGCTTCGACGGGTCTCTGCATTTTCGGTCGCAGCCCTCCACGAAGCACGAGTACTGAGTGTCACGTCACGTAACGTCAGCTTCTCATTTTTTCTATCTTCACTCTCCCGTCCCATCTCATTTGGAGAGGTGAGGCTGTGAGCGGGGAATGTCACGAGGAAACACAGCAGGCCCGTTCGGTTCCGAACCTAGTGTTCGCTCTCCCGATCGTCGTCGAGTCCATATTAAGTAGGGTACTTACCGTATGTTCCCCCTTCTCCCTCTTCACTGCTACGAACGAATCGTGACATTCCTCGATGTGAAGACCCAGGAGGTGATTAGAGGGGAAGTTCCTCCTGCACTCATGGCATCTGTTCAGGTGCTCCTTGTTATAATGCGAGTCGTACTCCTCGCACGTGGCAAACGTCGTCGTTTCGACATGTAGCATGCATCTGAATGGCTTTGAGGACCCGCCTCCATCTCCGCCTCCGTCTTCGTCGTCTAGCTCTCTGATTTTGGGGGTCGGCGCTGCTGCTCCTTCCATGCTGCTGGGCGCTGGAGAATCTACCTCTTCACTCCCAGAGATGGAGGTGGGAGAGGGTGGCTCCTCAGGCTCGCGTGAGCGTTTCATTCTAGTAGTAAATTATGATGCCGAGAAATTCTTTTTTGAGGCGTTCTTCTGGCTTGCTGGGTTAGGGTGAAATACTTTGAGCCTGAGTCGTCACTTTTCAGCAGCTTTGAGGCTGGTAGGGTCTTGTGAGTTGAGCGAGCCAAGGAGAGGAGCGAGCAATCGGTGTAAGCAGTCCGGAAGGGTGTATCGGGGTGAAAACAGCTCCGACGTGTGACAAAACGAAACTTCAAGCAAAGAACACATGCAGCGCGAGTTCTTATTCGAGCTTCAATGATGTGCTTGTGAGTTTACTTGCATGGCTTGTATCGTACGCACATCGACCTTCATCGTATTATCGAGAGAAGAGGGGTGGGTGGTTTAGGTACCACTGACGCTGTGTGTGGGGGGGGAATATGGCGGTGGAACGCTGTAGTTGAGCCCATAAAGCCAGCTGATTGGATGGAACGGTTGGGGTCAATTCGCGTCCCCACTTGGCTGGGCCTGTCTCTCAGGCTCTCTCAGCCGATCTTAGGCTCGGATCCCCGTCGCGACAGTGAGGTTCGTTTGGAGATAGCTTCACACTTCACTTCAGGCGGCTAATATCATTCACTTCATCTTTCTTCCCATTTTCTTCTGCTCTTCGCTTTGGATTGCGGACCACCTACTTGACTGCTATTGAAACGCCTTGCCAGTTGCTCCCCGATCAATTTTATTCTTAGGTCACTGCTTCTGCCAAATGTTGTCTTCAGCAAGGGTCGAGATCGCATACCCGCGTCGTGATTCACTCACCGTCACCTACACGTCGTCTCCTGACTCCTCGTCTTGCACCGCCGCCGCCGCCGCCGCCGCCGCCTACTCCCTTGCGACAACGACAGAGACACAGACTGCCGTGCCGACGGCAGGAAACTTTCTGGAGCCTTACAGCGTCCTCAACTCTACAAGTTATGGACCGCGCCTCTCTTTCCGTGTGGCTGCCCGGATTCAGCAAGCTTAACGCTTGACCTAAAACTTTCCCTTAATGACGAAGGTTGACGTCTCTGAATAAAAACTGCTCCCACCTTGCCCCGTTCCCTCCCTCCCGCCCACGTTTCCTCTCCGCTTCTTTCCTTCGCAGCGAGACGGCCCCGACATCGGCAACGTCGTTCCCGTCGGCAAGATGGCTACAGTGGCAAGTCCCGCGGACTGCTGGAGGTTAGTAACTGTCACTTCATGCTTGGGTATTTCTGAGCGCCTACCACCTACCACTCAGGGTAACTTGGGCCTTGTGGTTTGCGTTTGCAGGCGCCACCAATTCCAGGATGGGCCATGGGTTACTCTTACTGGCCAGACTGCAACAGAGGGCTCAGTGATTAATGTGATGATGATACAGCAAGGCGGTCAAGTGCCGCGAGATCCTTCACGAGAAGCTGGCCAGGCTTCGGCGGAATGAGGGGAAGGGCAAAGAAGACTCCGACCTTGAGGAAGTCGATGCTGCGTTGCAAAGGTATGCGCGACTGGCCTGTTTGAGCCAAATCATTCCCATGTTCTCTCGCCGTCACTAACCTGGCTGCGCCTAGCCTCCGCCTGAATTGCATGTCGACTGTCTTTACCGACTTCGAGTATGCCATCGAGCAAAATGCCGAGAATATTCTCTGGCAGGCCCACGCCACTATCAACAGCGAGTACCGAAAGATACTGGCTCGTGTGGATTCCAAGCACCAGCCGAACTACAAGGCCGTGCTCCACCACAAGGTCGAGAAGCTGTACGTGAGGTTTCTGCGCACATCGCAGGGCTTCTACAAGGGCTATGTCCAGCGCCTCTCGGCGCGCTACCAGATTCCGGAGCTGGAACGGGTGGCCGGCCGCATGCGCAGCGAAGGCGTGTCTCTCAACGAGGTTTCTCGAGAGAAGGATCCTCGACTGGCACCCAAGATCCTTAAATCATGTCACGCAACGCTCCTCCACCTCGGAGATCTTTCGCGATACAGGCGATATGCAGACCGCAAGACCCACGGCTTCGAGGCGCCGCTGGTTTACTACCGCCTTGCACACGAAATCCTGCCCACATCAGGCCACGGTCACCACCAGATGGCCGTCGTCTATATTGCTGAGAAGGACCAACACCTCCAGATCGTGTACCACCTCTATCGTGCTCTTGCCGTTCAGGAACCCCATCCCATGGCGCTCAAGAACTTGGAGCTGGAGTTTAAGAAGCTCCTGCCGGGCAGCCCACCGCGTGCCGGCCACTCGGCTCCCGACCCGCAGGTGACCCTTGCCACGTGGTTCGTCCGCCTTCACGCCATCTTCTACCGAGGGGAGGCGTCGACTTCGCAGCAGGGGGAGCTCGAAAGGGAGGTCCTCCATCGGACTCGGATCCTGTGCACCAGCAAGGGTAGCAACCAGCTTCTGTTCGACGTCGTCCTGACGAACATGGCCGCGTATTATCTCGCTCGCCAGCGGGCTGAGGGTAAGACTGACGACTTGAGCAAAACTCTGCATTGGCAACATTCCCTAGATGAGCACCCGCTGACAGTCGTTCGGCAGAGAGTTGGACCTTTCCTGTGTCGCGGTCTTTCAAATACATCCTCGATTTCAACATCCGCACCATTCTAGCCATCAGCCGGGCGCTGGGGACGGAGATCCGTGAGGCTCTCAAGTCCGCCGCTGCTCCCCAGGCTGGTGGCACTACCAGGGCGGCAGATAACTCGTCAGAGAAAGTCCAGGCCACACACGAGATCAGCGACCAGCAGAGCCAGCGCTTCCTGACGGTCTTGGACACTGCCATCCCCCTTCTCCGGCTCTATATGGTCTGGCTATGCATGCACCGGGGAGACATGGTTATGTATGGCAGCCGTCTCTCCCCGGCCGCGTCCGAGATGCACAAGTCACTCTCCAATACACTCTCGGTCATCATTGAACTGTTCCTCGACGGGGCGCTGCAGACGGGGACCTGCAACTACATGTTCCCTGAAGACGCCGACACTGTGTGTTTCGAGCCGTTGAACAAAGTCGACGTCGCCCCCGTCTGTCGTGCGATGCATTTCACAGCTGATGGCAAGAAGAAGCCTCGGCTCGACGACGGCGCCGGCGTCGAGCAGTTGCCCAGCAGCATCGAAACACTGGCTCGGATCCACGACATAATCAACTGCGCCTACTTCCTGGGAACGGATCCCAGGTATCCTCTCCGAGTCACTCAGCTTCAGGGAGGATCTAAGGCCATGACTGTCCTTACTTACGTAGAGCCAGATGAGGCCGAGGCTCCCTCGAGCCCAAGCAACGCCACGCCCCCCGTGCCGTCGACGCCGAACAACCGAACTAGCCGTGCCGGAAGCACAGCCAATATCCCCAAAGAAATTCCCGAGGCCCGCATCAAGCCTAGGATCGCAACCTACGGCTCCCGCGAAAAGCCTACCGCCCAGGCAGACACTAATGAATCGGCGGAGGCTGACTACGGTGTCGACGGTGAGACTCTGAACCGTGTCAACGAGTTTTTGACCCCCCCGGAGGTGCATTCGCCGCAAAGCGCCGCTGCCGCACCGGACGAGTCGTCGTATGGGATGAACACAACTACCGCAAACGAGGTCTTTGCGGCGCTCAACGCGAACGCGGCACCCACCGTCACGACCCCTACTTCTGCCACCGGGAAGGCCTTCCCTGCCTTGCCCTGGGACCTGATTTACACTCCGACACCGTACCGCTCCGGCGCAGACCCCGACTCTGCAGCGGCAGCCGCTTTTGCACATCCCCAGGCCAGAAACCACTGTGGCCCAGGACCTGTGGCCCCTGCGGCGACGGGGACGGCTGCGGGGACGGCTGCGGCGGGATCGCCTCTTGATCGGAAGCACGCCAACTCCCTAAGCGGCGTTATGACCCAGGGCTCGCCCGAGCAACGGCTTGATTACCCAGCGCCGGGACCACATCTGCCGATCCAGGACCTGGCTATGGGAGAGACCTACGACAAGGCGCTGCTGGACGAGCTCGCGAAGGCGACCACATGGAGCACGGACCCACGCCGTCTACCTGTCTCGTCGGTCTCGGCCGCAGCGACGCAACAGTCAGACTATCTCCGCTCTTTAGCATCTGGCATGCCAGGATCGACCCACGGGGCTCCCTCTAGCAAGCCAATGCCACCTCCTCCCCCTTCCGTCCGGCGGCATCCACCACCGAACGACTTCATGGAGCCATATCCCTTCTTCCAGTCCTCCAATTTCTCCCAGGGCAACATGATGTCGAGCCTCCCGCAGATGGGGAGCTCGTTCAATGCCCATGCCGGCGCCGCTGTGCGCCCCGTGGTCGGCGGCGGCGGTGCTGTCGTCGACAGCTGGCGATTCGTCCCGGGTATGAGCCCCGCGTCACCACAGTCGACGGCTTTCGCGCGCGCGGTCTCGTCGTCGCCGACACAGCAGCAGCAGCAGCAGCAGTCCGCGGCAGCAGCAGCCAGGATGAACAACAGGAGCTTCAGCAACAGCAACAGCAACGACGCGGCGACTTGGTCCGCGGCCGGCGCCGCCTGGAAACAACAGGGCCGGACCGCTCCATGACACCTAACCTAACGGACCCTAACGCTAATGCCGACCGCTCTTCGCTTGATTTGGTGCTTTTCTCCCCGCTTCGGTATCTGGGACAAATTGAGCCTCAACTTGGCCAATCAAACAAGCACTAAATGGTCTTGCCTTGAACGAGAGAGGGCATTTTATTTCACGAGGAGGCATGGGGCGGGTCCGTTGTGCGGGGCGTCCGTTCGTCCGTCCGGCCTGCTTTGCCATTCTTTCCATTCTCTCGAGTCTCCTCTGTTTATGTCTGCAGATCCGCCTCACCCCCCTGACCTAGGTAACCTATGCGGGTTCTCTTGTATGGTAGCGAGAAAAATCAAGACATGGCGACTCCCTCTTTCCCCTGTGTTCTCCGTTTTTGTTGTGCTTGGTTGACTTTTTTTTTTTCTACCTTTTCTTGCTCAACTTCCTGACGTATCAGCCGTCAGCGCACCCAAGCCTCGCCGGGTCCTTTCTTCCTTTTGCTAAACTGGCCTGTCTACTCTATCTAGGCCGAGATGTCTGCTGTGAAGTTTGCCGAGGCTTCCTTTCCCCTGCTTTCCACACAACCACGATTTGCCTCCCCACGTTCTCATCGGAAACCCCGTGTCTTCATCCAGGCTCTCTCGGCCTTTTCTCTCCCTCTCCTTTTTGCTTTTCTTAACCATTCTCTTCCTCCTCACTGTGGATCTCGATTGCTCTGTGTGAATTCTTCAAGAGGAAAGTAATCTCTAGTAGCCCCAGGCCGAGAAGACGGCCTGTCAAATCTTAGTCGTAATCTTTTTGGAACCTACAATATCACGGCGGACGAGAAGCTGGAGAGAGGGGAAGATTGGAGTGTGAGTGCTTGAGAAATTGTTTTGGTAATATCTCTGGTCCTCGCTTCCATCTGGTCAATAACCTCTGACGATGTATCAACGGAATTGCGGTTGGGAGGGCCAGTATTTTTGTTAGGTAGGTTGTCTTCTCTAACCTATCTGAAGTTGAATTTTAACCGGACATATCGTCAGATATGCCCCTTTCATCCCTCTCTCTTCCTTTTTCAGAAGAGAGAAGAAGAAAAACTAAATCATTCGCTGTTGTTGAAACCGGGCTTTGTTTGCCCCCCTTTCTAGGGTTTTATTGCCCCCTTATAACGCCAGTTTTTAGCAACCACTGCCCTGCACCAAATTAAGAAAAACATTAACCAAAGCAAGCCTTCCAATGCTCGAGTTCGAACATGAGGATAATTTACTGGCTGCCGGGCTGGTAGGTCTGCTTGGGGAACGGGAATCTGTTTGGTTTTGTGATGATTTCGTTCGGTCAGCTTTCATCCTGTCACATTTGAGTAGTAAGGATCAATAAACTTACGAAGGACCAAGCTCCTTGATGCTCAAGCGAGCAAGCCACTGGCCCATGTCGATGCACGTATCGAGGGGCTTGCCCTCGACGATGCCGGCTGCGAGGCCGGCAGCGAAGGCGTCGCCCGCGCCCGTGGTGTCGTTGATCTCCTCCTTGGCGATCTTGTGGATGGGGTACTCCTTCACCTCGTCCTCGCCCTGAACGGCCACGATGGTCGGCTCGGTGCCGTGGGTGACGATGGCGACGCGCTTGCGCCTCGCGTTCTCCTTGGGCAGGTTGGCCATGTGCTTGGCGATCTCCTTCAGGTCGCCGGTCTCGAGCCCGTGCGACTCGGCGAAGGCGGCCGCCTCGGTCTCGTTGCCGATGACGTAGTCGCAGTAGGGCAGGGACGCGTCCAGGGGCTCCTTGAAGAACTGCGCGATGAAGGGCGCGGACAGCGACAGGATGAAGGCCTTGTCCTTGGCGGCGGCCTCCCGGGCCAGCTCCATGATTGCTGCGGGGCATACGGTGAAGTGGTAGCCGCCGATGTAGAAGGCCTCGGCGCCCTCGGCCAGCGCCCACACTTCGGGCTTCTTGAGGTGCTCGAGGTCGTAGTGGTTGGCCGCGCCGAGCTCGGTGCACATGCTACGGTTGTGGCCCGTGATCACGACGCCGCACCGGCCCGTAGAGACCTTGGGGTCCACGCGGTACTCGACGCGCAGGCCGGCCTGCTTGACGGCGTCGTGCAGGATCGCCGCGTACTTGTCGTCGCCCACGCCGCCGACGAAGACGACGCTGTTGGGCGGGAGGAGGTACTGCGCTCCCCGCGCGGTGTTCTGCGCCGCGCCGCCGGCGATCAGCTTGGCGTCGTAGTTGTTCAGCAGGTCCTCGAAGATGCCGGCGTGCTGGGGCTCCGCCAGGATGGCGTCGTTGGCCTTGAGGCCGTACTTGGCCAGGAGTGCGTCATCGCCAAAGGCCTGGATGTCTGTTTGTTCCAGAGAGCGGCGGCAGTCACGATGTCAGTGTCAGGGAGCCAGCGGAATGACGACGACTGCGAAGTTACGAGCAGACGCTTCTTGGGTGTTTGGTGGGCGAAGGTTGTGATATAGAGGGTGGGCAGACGGAGGGCTGGGAGGGGAGGTAACTCGGGGAAAATTTATGAAGCTGGCCAAGTGGTGGGCGGTGTGATCACGGGGAGGGAAGAGTTGAGGGTTTCGGAGTTGGCCAATTGGCCGTGTTATGATCCCAATTGGGAGGAAAAACGTACCCAGGAGAGGGTTCTCCAGACAGAAGAGACGGTACTCCTTGGTGGCGCTCATTGTGCTTGAATATCGTCGTGAGGATGATGTTGTTGTCTGGAAAAGATGGTGGCGGTTGCTAGCGAAGCTAGAGGTTGTGATAGCGGGGTTGTTAAGCTGGAGAGGGTTGATCGGTGTAGGCGTTTTGGTGGTGGGGTGCCTCGAAATCCGCTGTCGCGCTACTGCTAGATAGGAAATCGGTGCGGCCGATCGAGTCGGGCCTGTAAACACCCGTAGGCCGGCGGTCAGTGGCACTACAGACGGTTTCAGTGTATTCAACATTATCTTAGAGTTAATATGCCAGGTACGACGGGGAGTGTGTGTCTGGTGTTTTTGCAACTCGCCTTTCAAGTGAGATACAAGGCGAGCTGAGAGCTTTTTATGGATGGGGTTTTGTTCTGTCCAGCCGACTGAGGCAGAAAGGGAAGTCTCCGATCATACGATGCCGCTATCACCCTACCTACGGTAGGGACCTGATTTAGAGGGCTTGGACGCACCTGCCCGTGCCATGTCACAGCTTACGCATTTCTACGCCTCGAGCAGCTCAACCTGTCAACCGATTCTCAAAGCTGTCTGTCTGCCTCAGCTGTCTTCCCTTCATCCGCAGGAATAGTATCCCTCGCCAAGGACTCTTCCCCTTTTTTCGGCTTCATGGTTGCTCATTAGAACATTCGTTATTTGGCCGGCACCATCTCTCTGCAAGAATTTTGGGAATCCGTTCTTTTATAAAACCGAGGATACTGCACGCACACGCCGGTGTGTGCATGTAATGTGTGCAATATTTGGGAGAAAGAACCCGCCACAGAGAGAGCGGCAGCATCGCGTAGAAAATTGCTGTCGTTGCCCGTCCAGAGTCCGTCCCTTCTTGCTCCCCACCCAAAAGTGTAATAGAACTGCGCGCAACCATTGATGAGAAGCAACTAAAAAGCAGTAAAGATCCATGCAAACAACCGGTGAACCCCGTCCCACGAGAGTCGTCGAACCACATGAGAAAACCTTTACTCTTCTTACTCCTTCGTCTTCTGGGTACCGCGCAACAGACCCGTCCTTCTCGCCGCAATAAGACCCGCCTTTTGACCTTGGGCAGCGTATCTCGAGATGGTCGAGGCCTTACCAATGTGTTGATGGTTACCACCACCGTGAGGGTGGTCGACGGGGTTCATGGCAACACCACGAGTCTTGGGCCACGAGTTGCGCTTGACGGCGAACTTGTGCTTGGCACGCGAAGCCTCTGTAAAGGTGAAATAGCCGGGATTGTCAGCACACGTTTGTCAAAACCGGTGCAGACTCTGCATCGCGGCATGTCCGTCACAAGCAACAGCGGGGAGTTTACGAGGAACTGAGCAAACGGTTCGCAGCATGGAGATGATGCCCGTCCCATCTTTCCTTCTCCCCGAAACCTCTGCAAAGCTCCGCTGCCTTCTTGGTACCACATCCGTGCCACCATCCACCGCTGGGAGACTTGGAAAAACATACTCAGCAGGGGCTTGTCGGTACGGCCACCACCGGCAACGATGCCGATCATGCCACGGGACTTGCTGCTGACAACCTTCTTCGCGCCGGAGGGCAGCTTGACACGGGTCTTGCCCTCGTCGGGGTTGTGGCCAATAACGGTGACGTAGTTGCCCGAGGTGCGGCCCAGGGCGCCACGGTCGCCAGCCTTCTCCTCGACGTTGGAGACCAGCGTACCCTCAGGAACGGAGGCCAGGGGCAGGACGTTGCCGACGGTCAGGGCGGCGTTCTTGCCGGCGTAGATGAACTGGCCGGTGTACATGCCCTCGTTGGCGATGAAGGTCTCGGTGTGCTGCTTGAACCTGTAGGCATCGCGGAAGACGACGCGGGCGAGGGGCGCGCCGCGGCCGGGGTCGTGGATGATGTCCTTCACAATGCCCCGGACGTAGCCGTGGCGCTCGGCGTAGTCGAGTGACCGGAACTTGGCGGGGTTCTTTCGGAGGCGGGTTGAGGCGGCTGCAGAACGACGTGTAAGTAACAAGATTTATGAACAGGCTTTTTCGATTGCGACGATTGTATCGAGCGAGGTGAGAGATGCGGGATGCGGGATGCGAGGTGCGACTGATATCGAGATCGGGGTCGATGTCGGTGTCGGTGTCGGTATCGAGCGAGACTAAGGTAGACATTGAGGCAGGCGAAGGGTTGTTTGGGGAGATGCGCAAAACGTACTGAAGATGCCACCGGCACCCTTCCTCTGGTTACGAATCTATAGAGGAGTTGGAATCAGTACCGGCTCGCCGGTTCGCCCGAGATCACCAACTGGAAAATGCCGTCCTTTGGGGAGAACTTACCACGCGACCCATTGTGTCTTCCCCTTGAAGGCGAGCTCCTGGCTGGGAAAGTTATGGGTTCAGTCTGGGAGAGGAGCGATCCCACAGATTAGCGATTTGGCAAAACAGACAATCGGTGATTCCGTATTGATGTGGAATGATCAATTCGGAGGCCAGCGGCGGGATGCTGCGTCGAGGTTGGGCTTGTTGGACTTACTGTCGTCGTCGTTGGGGTTGAATTCACCGAGGTTTTGCTGGCGTAATTTTTTCCGCCCAATTTGTGTGGCAGGTTTGCGGCCTCGCCCTAGCGTGGGGCCAAAGTGCTTCCCAGGAATGGTTTAGCGTATTGATCACCTGACGCTGCAACCTTCGTCGCGCACGGGCCATCTACTAGCCAGCGTTTTGATCAGCAGTCGCGTCCCTCCAACAAGCATGGCTGCACCCAACACCAACGACTGCTTCTCTTTCTCCCGACTGCACTTTCCCAAGCAACATGTCGCGTGGAATTTTTTGTGAGAAAACGGAATTCAGAGCCTCGCCCTTTTTTTCCGTCTTTGTTTCTGCGGCTCAACCTCGGTCGCCGACATCACAGTAGCCGCGGGAATCGGGAACGCGGGCAGGCCAAATGTCTGGACAGTCAACTTTCTGGCTGTAGCCCCGCCGCCCGTGACAACCTCCACTTCCAACGTCGAGGTGGATGCGCCTCTCATCTGTCCTTGCCCTGTGCTCACCAGCAACGGCCATCAGGACTCATGGTGAATTGTGCTCTCATCATCCAGGTTGCCTCTGTTCATTCTCTTCATCCATAACTCCTTAAGGTATTTCTCTTCTCATGAGATTTGTTTGTATCAAGCTTTGTTAACACTTTTTTGTCGCAGAAGATTCGCTCGCCGTTTATGTGTGAGTGATTTCTGGGAATGGCGTCAAAAGCCTGTTTGGCTGGTTTGCGACGTTGGTGGCAGAGGGCTGGTCGGGATCCTCCCATTTCAGGGCCCTGGCTGTGTCTTCCTCTGAGCCAGCAGGCACCAGCAACCCAGCCTTCTGATCAAGTGATCAGAGTCTCCGAGCCTTTGAAGATATCGAGAATGGTTTATAAATCGGGTCTTCGGGATCCGGTTTGTTTTCTTTCTCGTTTTCTTTAATTCTTGGTATGTTGTTTTTGCTGTTGTGTTGCCTGCACATCTGTGTTGGTGCAGTCATGACAGAGGAGCAATCTTGGATGTCGGCCACATTCTGTCATGGCTGGGCTCCCCCAATGTGACAGCCGACAACACCAACCCCATCATGAGCCAAAACACTCGACTTCGAGTTGTCTGGCTGCCGAACCCCTCTGGTTCGCCTTTCTTTTTATTCTGGATGCATCTGCGTTTGACTCAACCCCTTCTCCTATATTGCTGTCTCACGGACAGTTCTCACGGTGGAGTCGGGAATGGTTGCGAAAGTCTTCACGTCGTTGTGTGTGTGGTTGGTTTTTCCTAGTTTGGAGAGATCGGCAAGCAATCCGGATTGGCGATAGCGTCATGTCGCGATTCTTTGGGTGCGGTGAGAATGCACTGGATCAGCCACGACTATTGCTCGCTGGTGGAGATACTAAGCGAAGAGCCCAGGTCACATGAGCAGGCTTCATCCAATGCGCCAAGCTTTGCACATCTACCCGGCCTTGGACAGCCAGCTCATCAACTCATTCAAAAACATGTTCTTTTCTTGTTGGGCTCTTCTCGAATCGATGGG
This sequence comes from Ophioceras dolichostomum, assembly GCA_003049485.1. NCBI lineage: Eukaryota > Fungi > Ascomycota > Sordariomycetes > Magnaporthales > Ophioceraceae > Ophioceras > Ophioceras dolichostomum. The sequence continues at coordinate 12,336 of PYST01000399.1, read as the reverse complement.
GTGAGGGATTTCTGCAGTGAGAACTGCACATTTCATGATTGAATTCTCAGAATAGGAACAAACAAGCCGCGGTTGACGGCATATATCCACCCCGCTTGGGTCTTTTGGCTCAGGCCTGTCTGTGATGGGAGGGAGTTGGTTGTCAGGAATGAGGCCGGTCGTGCAGGTGTCGTTGGTGGTCTCAAAGAGGGGAGAGGCATATGACGATGAAGACGGTTGTGGTCCGGGAATGGCGATGAGGAGAAGATGGCATCGACATGCACTGACTGGTTTGGTGGATGCTGTGCTCAGCATTGCCAAGTACTGCCTCTCTCAGCTCTCAGGGGGCCAACAAGGCTGCTTCTCCCAAGGTAGGGTTTACCAACGATAGTAGACGAGTTACTCTGGCCTATCACATGGCCGCCCTCCTCGAGGTTTGAGCGGCGTGCGGCTCTAGACTAAAGTGGGTTTGTTGGGTGTGTGGGCAATTTGGCGGCAGTTTCTTTCCTGATCACTCCCGTCTCCAACCTCAGCCCTCAAGCCATTACTTTCGTGCACCCCCCGGCGAACAAACAGGCAAACAAAACTCAGTCGCAAACGAAGTGCCCCCACGAGCCATGGCTGGAGACGATTCGTCAGATCTCTCCTCCGTTCCTTCCTTATCCCCTCCCCCTGTTGACGATGATTCCGATGTGCAATTGAAGAAGGAGGGCGGCATCCTCAAGTTCTTCCACAAGGTGCCCAAGTCAACCGCTATGGCCGCCCAGCCCAAGGAGATGTCGCCACCGCCGCCCAAGCGAGAGCCCTCGCCGCCGCACGAGTATGTGCTGGCAGACAATCCCGACATAGCTGTGAGTATTTTCATTGATTTGTCGCGTCCAAAACCTGTTGTGCGCGAAATATCGCGTCTGGTGGTGATTTGGTGGTGGAGGTGGAGGGGCGCCGAGGGCTGCTCAGCAAACACCAACCAGCTCGAGCTTTGCTAACATGGGCGCACCGCCAAGTTCATCGTTATGTTCCGGGCGAGATTCAACGACCTCTTCCCCAAAAACCTCGCAACTTTTGGACCGAAGGAGCTGGAGGGCGAGATAGTCGACTCGATTCCTGGAGACCGCATCGAGCAGTTTCTGTGTTCTCTCTTGAAGCTGCTCCACAACCGCCAGCAGGATGTCAAGTAAGCTTTGAGCGCCCTCTTTTCTCCCTCCAACGTTTTCTTTCCCTTCTTTCCTTTTTCACTTCTTCTTCGGTACAACGTACTGTGCGCAAATGTTATGCACATTTCTTGTTTTCTCGTCGAGCGCCGTTTCTGACATTATGAGTGTTGGATCGATCGCAGACCAGGTCACTACAGCCGAGCCGTCGAAGATGCTGTCAAAAACAACGAATCCGCGTGGCCCTCCTCCTGGGCTGGCAACAATCCTCTTGCTGGCGGAGCCACCTTCATCTCCATGAATCCGGAGCAACGGGTACGTTATATAAGACGAAAAATGGCGCATGAAGGCCGCGGGTGCGCGCAAGTGTCGTCGGACCAGTTCGTGAGCTGCGAGCCTGACTGACTAACCTGTTTGCCTGGGTGATATGCAGTTGGGATTCCTTCGCCAGCTCATCCTCTGGACTATGTCGTCAAGCAAGGCTGTCAAGGACAAGATTGATGCTGCATACAAGAACAAGCGGCAGGAGGATGACATCAACCAACCCCTCTCCGTCCAGCCGCTCGGGTCGGATAGCGATAAGCGGCGCTACTTTTTGATCGAGGGCCTCGACCACACGTCATTCCGCGTCTACCGCGAAAGCAACCCGGCTGGCGTAAAGCGCACCTGGTGGAGCGTCGCCGGCAGCATCGAGGACGTTCACGCCCTGACGGACAAGCTCCTGACTACAGATGGCGGCCCCAAGGCGAAGAAGCTTAGCCAAAAGCTTCAAGACCAGATCCCCTTCTTCGAGGAGTCACTCGAGGTGCGCATCTTACTCCTCCCCTGTGTATGTGCCACTTACCTAGTGAGCTAGAGCTAACGGCCATGTAGAAGCAACGACGTCGGGAATACCGCCTGGCGCGCAAGCAACAGTTCAAGAGGCCCGAGCCTGGCTTCTCCCTGTACGAAGGCCGCACGCGTGGCAAGCGGGCCAAGTACACCTACGACGATGAAGACGATGACTTCTTGACCGACTCCACCAACCGCCGATCAACTCGCAATACCGGGACGCACACCCCAGCTGAGCCCGCCGGTCCTGTCACGACCGCCAGCGGCCGCCAGATCCGAGCCCCGCACCGCCTGGCGACCGAGACCATGAGCAACGACGACGGCACTAGCGTAGCGAACAGCGCGCAAGGCAACGACGAGGACTACGAGATGAAGGTCGAAACCTCCGTCGGCCGCACCGGCCGGCCGCGACGATCCGCGGCAGTGAACCAAGGCACAAACGGCTGGACGTCGAAGAAGTCAAGGGCAGATGACAGCTACGACTCGGATGAGGACGAAGGCAGCGAGCCCGACTTTGGCGACGACGAGGAGGAAGACGAGCACATCCCGGACGAGTCGGACGACGATATCGAGGAGGAGTTCGAGGACGACGACATGGCCGACGACGAAGAGGGCGATGATCACCCGTCCAGCCTCATCATCAAGCTACCCGTCAAAGCCATCTTGGACCAGGAAACCGGCAAATGGATCAAGGGCGAACGGTCGCCCGGAACGAGCAAGGGCCACGACGGCTCCGTGCGTCCCTCCACACCCCGCAGCAAGCCCGACCGACCGCCCACGCGCAGCTCGCCTGACACGCCGGAGCAGACGCAGGATGTCATCTCCGTCGCTGTGAAGCCTGTCAAGATCGCGGCGCCCGAGGCTCCTGTTGTCATCGCCACCGACTCTGCCACTACCGTCACCGAGCCGAAGGTGTGCCTGCCTCCAGTCGCCGCCGCGGGTGGTATGACGACTACGTCTCTGGCTTTTAGAGGGAGCCCCGAGAAGCCGCAGCATATCCCTCGTCCTATCGATGTCTAATCATAACCCTACCTTGTCCCAACATCGACTTGGTACCCTTAGTACTTCATTCATCTACCTGGTAGGTAGCCACGTATCAGTGTGTCTTACCCAATATTTTACCCTTCCTTTTATCATGTCCCGAAGAACCCTGGTGGATGACGGAGAGACGGAATGTGAGAGGCGTTAGCGAAACGGAAAGGATATGAAAACGGTCGGTTGGTCGGAATCCAGTTTTTGTTTTCTTGTTTTCTTCGTACGAAAAAGGGCCTTCTGCTTCGAGCACTGCATGTCCTGGGATTGGAGGCCTTCATCGTCGTTTTCCCGATAGACTCCGTTCGATAGACCTGTTTAGCCCGACCCGACCTGGCTTGGCCTAGCCTGGACTTTCTCTCCGGGAGAAAAAAAATGTCAACCTGGAGATGCCTTGACAATACGATATTTACATCGCGCCAAAATGTCTTCGGCAACCCTAAGTGAACATGGAATTCTGGTATATCTCCACCTCGACACCTCTGCCTAAGCAGGAATACGTCGCCTAAATATGATACAATTCACACACAAGGCAGCTAGCTCTATCTCCTAGATCATTCCGCCCCAGGTCGAGCTACCTGCGCGGGCGGACCTTCTCGGGTGGGATAGCCCAATTGTTCACGCCGTACCACCATCGCCTGAGCCGGGCGCCGACGGTATTCCCACTCATCCTCGCGTTCCTATTCCAGTACTGCCAACCGCCTATTGCTAGATTATAGAGGATGCCTTGGGCAAAAGGCATCATCAGCTATTTAGGAGGGAAAGCAATGTTAGACAGCAGACGAGGCAAGGTGTCGAGGCACAGAGCTGGGATCGAGATACAACCCATTCCTTCGGCTCAAGGAAGGGATGGAGACCATACCTGATCGCGAATCGTGATCCAGGCGACCTTCCACCATGTATCGGCATTGGCTATGCTGTGAAGGTAGCTCTGCTCGAAGCGGAGGTCTGGCAGGGGCGGGAGATGCGAGTGGCGCCGCTTCGGCCCGAGTTCCCTGTACGGCACGTCGACGTCGTCCTCGTCGTCTTCGACTTCGCCGTCGATGCTGTCCACATCGTCGTGCGGCTTCTCCTGGAGCGAGACCGGCTCGACCTTCCTAGCGGCTGTCGAGGGGTTGACGTCATGCTGGGCCGAGGGATTTCGGTTGATGTGAGCTGTCTGGATGGTTTCGGCCACCTGCAGAGGCACCGAAGAAGCCATCTTGCACGGAGGTTTGGTTTCCCGGGAATCAGGGTTCGCCGTTTGGCGGATGCAATTCCGGCTTGGCTATGTTCTGTTGAGACTGGATAGTTTCGTCTGAGCGCACTCCACGTATCCAAGACTCTGGATGCAGCCACACGGTACTTCCGTACTTCGTCGCGGTCGAATCGCGTTTGAGTGATGAGAGTCACCGAGGACAATCGGGTGATTCATTAAGGCTCATATGTCCAATTGCGTAGCTTCGCTCTGCCCGCCGTCAGCCCCACTTAGGCGGTGAAATACTCTCTCCAGGCCTGCCCAAAAGCCCTGGAGAAAAAGCAGGCGAGGAAAAAAAAGCGAAGCTTGGCAAGAATAAAAACGGATCTAACCAATGATGATTCGCTGAGACTTGCCAGTAGCGGGTTCGGCTGAGCAAAAACGGCACAAAAAAGCAACTCTCTCCTTCGGGGCCCGATTGATGACCAAGTTGGTTTGTGGTTATATTTTCGACCCTTCCTTCGTCCTCCTCCCCTCATTTTATACCCCACCATTTGGACCTTTTCCATTTCATTTCGTCAAACACGTTTGTTCAGCCACTGAAGCTTTCCGAAAGAGTGTCTTTTTCCTTTCTTACACGGATTTCACCGCGTTGCGGAGGAGTTTTTCAGGATGAGTGACGCCCAGGCGAACGAGGCGGAGAAGAATGTACGCAAGCTCCCCATGCCCCTCATCCCTGTCTTTCGCCCTCTACCACACCCATAGTCCCCCCTCGGAGCAACGAAACTGGGAGCGAACAGAACCAAGAGCGAAGAACAGCTGCTAACTTGCGCATGACGTCCGTCTTGCGTTGCAGATCGAGATATGGAAGGTGAAGAAGCTCATCAAGCGGCTCGAGGCCGCTCGAGGCAACGGAACCAGCATGATCTCTTTGATCATTCGTATGTGGCCAACCACCTAACTGCCCAGCGCACCCACCGGCCAACACTCAACCCAAGGCCCAAGAAATCACCAAGCTGGGCCGATGCAGCCACGCCTCCGAACATGCTGCATTTGTATTCGCGAGATGCTGACCTTTATACTAGCTCCCAAGGACCAGGTGTCTCGAGCGGCTAAGATGTTGGCTGAAGAATACGTATGTCTACGACCCAAGCTGGGCATGCCAAGCTTCGCGTGCCAAGAAACCGACGCAAGTGCTTGGGGCTTTCATCGAGGCTGACATGCCGCGTACAATACAGGGAACGGCTTCAAACATCAAATCGCGCGTGAATCGCCAGTCGGTGCTCTCGGCCATCACTTCGACCCAGCAGAGGCTGAAGCTCTACAACAAGGTGCCCCCCAATGGACTGGTGGTTTACTGTGGCGAAATCTTGACATCCGAGGGCAAGGAGCGCAAGGTCAACATCGATTTTGAGCCCTTCAAGCCTATCAACACGTCGCTGTATCTCTGCGACAACAAGTTCCACACGGAGGCTCTTGCGGAGCTGCTGGAGTCGGACCAGAAGTTCGGGTTCATCGTTATGGACGGAAACGGTGCCCTCTTCGGCACTCTGAGCGGCAACACGCGCGACGTCGTGCACAAGTTCTCGGTCGATCTCCCCAAGAAGCACGGCCGTGGAGGTCAGTCTGCGCTGCGTTTCGCCCGTCTTCGCGAGGAGAAGCGTCACAACTACGTGCGCAAGGTGGCCGAGCTGGCGGTGCAGAACTTCATCACGGCCGACAAGGTCAACGTGGCGGGCATCATCCTCGCCGGTTCTGCCGACTTCAAGAACGACCTGAACGCGTCCGACATGTTCGACAACCGCCTGGCCACGAAGGTCATCAAGGTGGTGGACGTGTCGTACGGCGGAGAGAACGGCTTCAACCAGGCCATCGAGCTGTCGGCCGAGACGCTCGGCAACGTCAAGTTCATCCAGGAGAAGAAGCTCATCGGCAAGTACTTCGAGGAGATCAGCCAAGATACGGGCCGTGTCTGCTACGGCATCGAAGACACGCTCAAGGCTCTGGAGCTCGGCGCGGTCGAGACCCTGATCGTCTTCGAAAACCTGGAGATCACGCGCTGGGTCCTGAAGGACAGCGCCGGCGCCGAGGTGATCCTGCACACCACCAAGCAGCAGGAGACGGCCAACCGGGAGAAGTTCATGGACAAGGAGACGGGCCAGGAGATGGAGGCCGTCTCGCAGGACTCGTTCCTCGAGTGGATCGCCGAGCACTACAAGGACTTCGGCACGGCGCTGGAGTTCGTGTCGGACCGGTCGACCGAGGGCAACCAGTTCGTGAAGGGCTTCGGCGGCATTGGTGGCCTGCTCAGGTACAAGGTGAACTTCGAGCAGCTGGCCGAAGTGGATGATGACGACGATGACTACTACGATGGTATGTTTCCACCACCTCACCACAACTCAGAAAAGGCGGGCAGTTGCATAAAACCGGAATCAACGCTGCGGCGAACGGTGTTGCTAACTCCTTCCACAGATTGACAGACCGACTCCCTCGTTGCATGCGAGGGATCTTCGACTCAAGAAGCAACAGCGGCATCGAGCGAGAGAACGGGTGAGGCGGAGGGGACGGGAATCACTGCAGCGCCGCGCGACGACCAATACCAGAGCAAGCGTGCCAAGCGTGCCAAACTGACGCCGTCCGAGCGACGCTTGATGAAAGGGTTCGGGTCAAGCCCCGGCCTAGGAGGCAACAATCAGCACCAAGTCGCGCGCCCGAGCCCGCTTCGCTCTGTGATGACGGCTTCTTGAGTTGTGTCTTTTTTATTTTCGTCTGGGGGAACAACAGCCTGTGAGGTGAGTGTGCAAAGCACCCACTCTTCACTCCTCCTTACTGCTTTTGGCCATGCAAGTTGTGGTGTTCAGTCTGTTGATAAAGAAAATGATATAATGTAGATTGACGCCTTGCCACCGCCGCCGCCGCCGTCGACGACGCCATGCAAAAGAGAAAAAAAAAGAGACCAACAAACAACAACTCAAGAAGCCGGGGAGAGAGATGAGGAGATCCCGATGTCGTCTCTACAACGTCATCGTCGTTGTTTTTGTCTTTCGTCAAATCTTGTCATTCACAGAGCGCGGGTACAACGAGGAGGACCCGCTCATGAAAGGAGGGGAAAGAACTGAAGAATGGATTGGAGGAGTTCAGAGGAGAAGGAGGAGAAGCGTACGTGAGGGAGAGGGCGGGGAAGAGAAAGCGAAGGGATGGAAGAGCGAGAGAAGAGAAGAGGGGAAGGGTGTGCTTTGCCTGTTTTGTTGTGCTTTTGCTCTGGATCGTGAGTCTGACCCTCTCAGAAGAGAGAGAAGTAAGTGGGTGTCACCGGGGGGCTCTTCTTGAGATGATCAGCCTTTTTGGTCCTTCGATCCCGCTCTTTTTTTTTCGAATTCGTACACTCGTTTAGTAGTAGAGGTATCTTTTCAGTTTCAGCTGGCACACATTCCTTTGCTAGCTGAGCCCATAAAATGAACCCTTAGGTTGTTTTTATGAATACCATCAGGCTCATTTTGAAAATTTGACGCGCACCTTGGTTATTAGGGGATGCTGGGACTGCTGGAACCCTTACAATACCTTACCCCTCGATACGTAAACCGGGCGTCTCTCAGGGACGGAACAAACCACTCGAACAGGACACGGATAGATCGGAACTGACTGACGCAACGAGCTGACGCTGCTGAAAGGAGGCTCCGCCGCTCCGCCTAGGTATTCGGCTCCGGGTGGGGGCTCCGGACGGAACTGTCTGTCGGCTCGGCGGCACGGCACTGGTGAATAACCCCTACTATCCCCTCTTCCGCTTAGGTTAGGCCATGGTACATCTGCTCTTCAGTCATCGCTGATATTTTTATAATTGACGTCCTAGCCCCATCATCAGAGAGCTTTGACAGCCTTAGTGAGCGAGATGACGTCTGGTTTGGTCTGGTCTTATCTGACGTGGCCTCTTTTAACTTTGACCTGTGCTGGATGCAGTCAGCCAAAGACCCGACCTCAACTTCTCTCTGAAATAGAAGTGCTTATGTGCGGCATCAAGGGTCGCAGGTCTGCGGTCTCTTGTGCTCTTTTTTTTTGCACTCCGGTGGCGGAAGACCGTAGTTGTAAAACTAACCTGTCGGTGGTGGATGATAACAACCATCGGTTGTCAGAATCTCTTGTCACACTTCACCTGTCTGTCTACAGTGTCCTACTAGTAGTGTAGGATCTGATCTGTCCGGTCCATCGTTGTGAAGCCGAGAGTGACGCGAGACATGGACTGAGTTGCCATCAACGTCGAGGTCTCTGTCCCCCCTGTCCCTCCTGTCCCCTCCTGTCCTACCCCTCGATGGGGTCATCCAGGTTGGGCCGGGCCCAGGCCCAATGCACTCGTCGTAGGCGGTACGGACGGGAACAAGCGAGGCATGCGAACATGTCTATTTACACTTTATTTCTTCCCTCCCGTGTCCCATGGAACCGAACATGAATAAATGCATGGCAAAAAGTGAATTGTTTGTGTGACGCCCTTTTGCCGTTTGCGTGTCGCGGACAAACGGTTCAGGGGGGCTTTTTTGTATCTCCTGTGTTAGTCGTTGAGTCGTTGAGACATGGTGGCTTCCACAGAACATGAACTCCAAGATGCAATCGACCCTCTTGTGGTGGGGCGGCCACGCTTGTGCGTTGAGAGCTGACCGGAAAGGGAAACCACAGGGGTCCCCCTTGCCCGCGGGCTCTTGCCGTTTCACAGAGTCGTGGTAACCCCTCGCATGACTTGGCATGCAAAACCCAACGTGCATCATCTCTCGCACGGAACCGACCTGTGTTTGGTCCAGAAAGCAATTCTTCTTCTCCATGCATCAAGGACAACAGGCTTCCCCCACCGACCCGAGAATGCCCTGAGTTCCAATGAGCTTCTTCTGAAGGAGAGGAGAGAGAGGCTGTGCAGACTTCCAGACTTTCTGTGCACTGCATCACGCGCAAGCAAGCAAGCTCATGCTCACAAGCAAGCAAGCTAACTGCATCGAGGAGTTATGGTTGTCTCTTTGTATGGTAACACCCTCCATTCTTCTCCAGGGCCACGCGTTCAACGGCTCCACCATCCCAACTCAGACTGGCTATCCGAACGAAAGCAGTCCAGAATACAAAATCCCAGGAAGCAATTCGCTCACGGGCCTGTGGTCGGCGGGCGGGTCTTCGGTCTTCGGTCTTCGAGGACTTGCTGTGTGCTCATCTCACTCCCCTCTCCCCTCCTTCCCACCCACATCTCCTTCGCCGCCTCACCGCTGTCAGAATGAGCCTACGTAACCCGCAGGTCGGCAGACGAGTCGCCGAGTGGCGTCGGGGGCTCAGACGGAAAGGTTTACGTATGCTATTAGAGGTTTCTCTCCTGTTGAAGCTATTCTTGAGGTTTCTTTCCGGGGTGGGAGAGCCGGAGGGCTTCATCGCCCGCCGTGATCCGACATATCGGTCACTGTTTGCTGCTTTGCTGCTTGCGACTTCGGTGAAAGTGTCGTCACTCCAGCAGGGTCACAACTAACAGCAGCACACCGAAAGAAGAAGTCTTCTTTGTTCTCTACTAGTACGGTAGGCGGTTACGTCTCTTTTGAATCGACTTCCCCACATTCCCAGCCTGATGTGAGAGGGTGTGTGTCGTGTCTGGCCCTACCACCCTGAACCCCGGCCCGGCGTTGCGAGGTTTATAAAACACCCTCGTTACGTTTGAGGACGGGCTATTCATTCTGCGTCGCCCTCTTTTCTTCGTCTCGAGTTTTGGGAGCCCACTTTCTACTGTTACCTGCCCAAGCCAGCCCGTTCCGTCCGAAGTCTTCCGCTTTAAGCAATAAAAGAAAAGGGAGAACGAAAATAGAGAACGAGGGAAACACAAAGAGTTAGTCGCCACAGAGATTCAATACGAGGCAGGCATCCCCAGGCAGTGCCATACTCATGGAGACATTGTGATACCTTGGCAAAGCTCTCCGGCCTCCAAATGCCTACTGCTTTTCTTCCTCTCTTTTAAGTACTCCCTTTCTCTCTTGGCTCCCTCCTCCCACACCATCGTACCTTACCAAGCTTTCCGTGTACCAAGACAGATTCACAGAGAAGATCGACGACAAAGCAGTTCTCTTCCCGGAATCGACGTGCTGCTACCTGCCTTCCTGCCACTTAGACACCTCTCTGTTCTACAAACAATACATCCTCTCAACCTCACGTTTCCTTTTTTTCTTCCACTTTTCTTCTATCGCGTGCATACTACTTCGACTCCTGTATCATTAGTGTCTTGTACCATCAGTCACTCGTTGATATACCCCCTGTTGTTGAAGTGTTCCGAAGGCCAGACAACCGAGCGAAAGACGGAAAACGCGAGCATCCGAAAGGACATTTCCCTACCATTCATGGTAATATAACTTTTTGGACAAACACTTCCTTCCGCCGTCCCTTTGTTTCAGGGGCTCTGGAAAGAAGAACAAGGAAAGAGGGGGGATAGGAGGAGTGGGACGAGCACAGGAGGAAAGGCGGGAAGGAAGGGGCCACGAGACGACGACGATGAAGATCAAGACAGCAACAGCCGCGGTGGCGGCATCGTCCCTTCTCGGCTGGGCCGCCGTAGAGGCCGTCAACATCCCCATGCGAACGGACGCCAGCTCATCATTACTATCCTCGGCGGCATCAGCAGCCCGGCCAAAGGTAGTCGGGATGACAACGGAGAGGAGAAGGCTCACAACACACCCGGCGGAGCGAGACCGCCTACGCAGGAGAGGCAACGTGAAGGCCACGCTGGACAACCAGGAGACGCTCTACTTCGTCAACATGTCGATCGGCACCCCGGCCCAGAACCTGAGGCTGCACCTCGACACCGGCAGCAGCGACCTGTGGGTCAACACGCCCGCCTCCCGGCTCTGCGCGCAGCGCTCGCGGCCCTGCGCGTACGCGGGCACCTACACGGCCAACTCGAGCTCGACGTACGAGTATATCGGGTCGTACTTCAACATCTCGTACGTGGACGGCTCGGGGGCGTCCGGCGACTACGTGTCCGACACTGTGGCCGTGGGCGGCTCCACGGTCAGCAGGCTGCAGTTCGGCGTCGGCTACTCCTCGTCCTCGTCGCAGAGCATCCTGGGCATCGGATACGAGGCCAACGAGGTGCAGGTCGGGCGCGCGGGCCTCCCCGCCTACCGCAACCTGCCCTCGCAGATGGTCGCGGACGGCCTCATCGCCTCGAGCGCGTACAGCCTGTGGCTCAACGACCTCGACGCCAGCAGGGGCAACATCCTGTTCGGCGGCGTCGATTCCTCGCAGTACGAGGGCTCGCTGCAGACTTTACCGGTGCAGAAAAACGGAGGCGTCTTCTCCGAGTTCCTGATCACCCTCACGGGCGTGTCCATCGGCGACACAGCGCTGGGCGGCGACGACATGGCGCTCGCCGTGCTGCTGGACTCGGGCTCGAGCTTGACATACCTGCCCGATGACATGGTCGAGCAGATATACAACGCCGTCGGCGCGCAGTACGACTCGACGCAGGGCGCCGCCTACGTCCCCTGCTCGCTCGCCAACAGCAATAACAACAACTCGACCTCCCTCAAGTTCACCTTCACGTCGCCGACCATCACCGTCGGAATCGACGAGCTGGTCCTCGACCTCGTCACTTCGGGGGGACGACGCCCCACGTTCCAGAACGGCGTGCCGGCCTGCCTGTTTGGCGTGGCGCCCGCGGGTTCCGGCACGCACGTGCTGGGCGACACGTTCCTGAGGTCGGCGTACGTCGTGTACGACCTGGACAACAACGCCATCTCGCTGGCGCAGACCAGGTTTAATGCTACGGGTACCAGCAGCGTCTTGGAGATAGGGACGGGGTCGTCGGCCGTTCCGGGAGCGACGGCCGTGCAGAGTCCCAAGGCCGCCACTTCGGGGCTGACGCTCGATCGCGGCGTCGGGTCTGGGGCTGCCCCGGGCGTGTTGAGGGGTGGTAGTCGGTTGGGCGGCCCGGCGGCCATGGCTTTCGCGGTCGCGGCTGGAATCGCGGTTGCGCTGGTGTAGTAGTTGTCAGAGGGAGAGAGCGAGGGCAAGTGGATATTTGCCTGTCTGTCTCATTCCACGCGGAGTGGATGGAGCATTACGAGGCAGAAAGATCGTGGAGGACTTGTTTATGAACATTTACGCGGCCGCATCATACACGACACCGATAGAGCGGCTGGTTCCCCTGTTTCTTGG
>PYST01000398.1:0-32366 GCA_003049485.1 Ophioceras dolichostomum | reverse complement strand
CCCCCCCTCCGCCGCCTCCCCTCTATCCCCCCCTTTGAGTGGCGTTCTCCCCTCTATCCTATAGCTCCCTCTGTCAAGTTCGTGCCAGCTTCGTTTCACTAACGAGGCCTCTTCCGTCTCTGCCCTCACTTCCTTCTACCCTACTACCTGCTTGCTTCTCCACAGACGCGCACATTCCCCATCTCGGGCAAATTCTCCCCCGAATCCCGCGCGATCTACTCCATCGTGCTCCGCATGCAACTCGAGTCCCTCGCGCTCCTCAAGGAGGGGGTCGTCTGGGACCACGTGCACCTGCACGCCCACCGCGTCGCCGTCGAGGGCCTCCTGGAGCTGGGCATCTTCAAGAAGTCGTCCGCGGTAGACGAGATCCTGGAGGCGCGCACGAGCGTCGCCTTCTTCCCGCACGGCCTAGGCCACTACCTGGGCATGGACACGCACGACACGGGCGGCAACGCGGACTACGCGGACGTGGACCCCATGTTCCGCTATCTTAGGGTGAGGGGCGCGTTGCCCGCCGGATCGGTCGTCACGGTCGAGCCGGGCATCTACTTTTGCCGGTTCATCATACAGCCGTATCTCGGGGACGAGAAGCACAAGCGGTTTATCGACGAGGAGGTGCTGGATAGATTTTGGGATGTTGGTGGCGTGAGGTATGTTTTCTTCGCGCGTTGCTGCTTCTTTCTTCGTTTCCCCCAGCCTGTTCTGTGTCCGTCTTGCTGCCTCTGTAACCCTCTAATCGTCGACTCTTTCGACTCTTTACCGGCCCAGCAGGCGTCAGCAACACTTTTCGGCCCACCCGTGGATGGTATTGCTAACTAGTATATGACTGGATCTCTGTGGTCTGGTGTAGAATCGAGGATAATGTAGTCATCACCAAGGACGGCTACGAGAATTTCACGACGGCGGTCAAGGACGCGGACGAGCTGGAGAAGATCATCTTTTCGGCCTAGTTTTGGCAGGGAACAGTACAGTACAGAACAGAACTCCCGACGGTGGAGGACAACGGATAGCTAGGGACGGGAAAGCGGGGAACAACAGTACGGTAGGGAACGGTACCTAGCCGCCCCGCGGCGGATAAATAAATAAATAAAAATTACAAAATCACCTCTTTGTTCTTCTGGTTTTGTGAAATGCTTTCGAGGTTGTGTCAAAAGGATTGTATGGATTGATTCAGCCTGCAGGTGTTTTGGCCCCAACATGTTGAAAGCCTGTTAAAAAGTGGGGTTCGGCCCTTCAGATAATAGCACAAGATTGCTACGATGAAGCTACGCCTGCATCTGCACTGGGGACAGCATCACCAAGATCTGGACTAAAGATCGACGAATCAATTGCCCGGGCAGCTACCTAGTAGCTGCCGCCTAGGAACGTATCTAAGACTAGCACCTAGCTTCCTGGCACGACGCTGCAGTCCACCACGGCAGATTTGCCCTTCTCGACGGCCTCAACGGCCGCCTTCAGCGCGGCGGGTAGGTCGGCCGCGTGCGCCACCCGCGCGGCGAAGAGGTCGCCGCCGGCGGCCGCCTTGGCGATCCCGGAGTAGTCCGGAGTGGGCTTGAAGGATATGTTCAGCTCCTCGTTTGTGGCCTTCGAGCCCGCGCCGTCTGGGTGGACGAGGAGGAGGGAGCGCTTGGGTGCGTGCCAGCCTGCATCAACCGGTTTTAGTGGAATCGTCAGCAATCCGCACAAAGCATCCAAACCGTCAATCAGGCTGGACCGTCCTGAGTACCATCTCGTATCCATCTCGTATCCATCTGGTATTGTGTTCTCCCCCCTCCCCTCTCGCGTTGTTTCATGTAGTGTGTTGGCGTGCGTGCTATCTCCTATAAGATAAGGTAGTAGGTAACGTACCGTTGTTGTTCAAAATGACCGTGAGCACGGGAATTCCGTAGCGCCTCGCGATCCAGTGCACACTCGACGGCACGCTGAACATGAACGTCCCGTCCGCGACGATCTGGCAGACGAACTTGCCCTTATCCTTGCCATCTACCCCTGAGGCACAATGGTCGGTCGCGAGCTTGATGCCCAGGGCCCCACCCCCTGACCATCCCAGCCCGCCGCCGCCGCAGTTGATGAAGTGGCCGGGTCTGTCGACCTGCAGAGCGTCCGCCACGAATATGGTGTTTGTCACGGCCTCGACGGCCCATATCGTGTCGTCCGGGCACGCCCTGCGGAGCTGTCTGCACACGTGGCCGGCTCCGAACGTCCCGTCGGCCGCGGAGGCGCACCGGGCCTCGATCTCTGCGATGCGCGCCGCGTGCGCGGAGCGCCGTGACTCCCGGGCCTGGGCGGCGTCGCCCCAGTCGGTGCCGCTGTTTCCATCAAGGTGCTCGACGAGCTGCCGCACCACGGTGCCGGCGTCGGCGACGAACCGCTCGTGCGCGTCGATATAGAATACCGGCATGGTGCGCTTGAGCGGGTCCGCGTCGACGTGGAAGATCCGGCAGCGCTCAGGGGGACGACACTGCGTCGGGATCCACGGCACGTCGGCGTCGAGGACGAGGATGACGTCCGCGGAGGATATCTCCGGCGCGGACCCGTAGCGCACGCCCAACCAGGCCGGGTGCGAGGCGGGGAAGCACATGTCGGAGCCGGCGGTGTCGAGGACGCGGAGTCGAGGGATCGCGTCCGCGAGGGCGACGAGGAGGGCTGGGCAGTTGTGGTCCCGGCCCGAGAATCCTGTGATGAGCAGGGGCGACTTCGCTCCGGCGAGCGCCTGCGCGATGCGACCGACGGCGTCTAGGGGCAGCGCTCCCAGCCTCGTGGGCTGCCAGCGACCCTGGTCGATGCCGTAGGGTTGGATCTCTTCGGCCATCACCTCGCGGGCGCCGCAGAGGTAGACGGGCCCCTGGGGCGCCGAGCTCGAGATCTGCAGCGCCCGGTTGACCATCTGCTTCACGTTGCGGCCGGTCTTGAGCTCGGCGCTGTAGCGGCAGTACTGCGACACGATGGCCTTCTGGTCGGGCACGTCCTGGACCCAGTGGATGAACTCGGTGCGGGAGCCGGGGAGCTCGCCCTCGAGCGTGAAGGGGGAGAGGCCGGCGAAGACGAGCACGGGCGCCCGCCCCATGCTGGCGTTGTGCACGGCTGCCCCCAGCCCTTGCGTGCCGACGTCGACGTGCACTATTACGCATTGCGGCTGCCTAGTTAGGCGGGCGAAGCCGTCTGCCATTGACATGGCGACCATCTGGGGGGTGGAGGAGAAGGGGGAGTGTTAGCAGAGGGGCAACGGGACGGGAGTGGGCGGGAAGGTACGGGACTTGGGATAGTAGGTAGGGTAGCGGTAGTGATACGTGCCTCGTTCGGACAGGTGATGATCCTAGGGAACCCCTGCCCCTTTTCGGCCAGCGCCTCCATAATGCTGGGGTGGTCTGAACCTAGGTTCACGAAGCAATGCGTCACCCCGGCATCGCGCAACGTCTCAAAGAAGGCTGTAGAGGTAGTGTACATCTTCTCGCTGCTGCTGGCCGCCGTGGACAGATGCCGTGTGCTTGTTGAGGACCTTGTGGGAAGGCCGAAAGGCTCTCTATAGCTGTGTTGGGAGGCTCGAGGTTGGGAGATAGCATTCAGGCTGTCTCTTAAGAAGCGTGGGCGTGGTCCGGAGCTTGTGGTTCTGATGCTCGGCAGCATTGACGAGGGGACAGCGGCATCACAGGGTGGTAGTACCTTCTCCGCACTTTTGGGGTAATGGTATCTCCGTGATTGCCCAACGACCCGGCATTGGATGCCTCCGACCCGGGAAAGAGGTGGAGTTGCCCGCACCAGCATCGTTACGTCCCGTCCCTATGTAAAAGCTAAATCGAGGCAGCAGCACCAACGTGTAAGTCGACAAATAGCTGGTACTCGGTGATGCTCGATGATGCTCAGGCGGCTTCAAGGTGGTTCCTGTCTTTGTTTGCCGGCATCTGCTGTGCGCCGTTCCTGACGGTATGAATGTTTTGCTCTCGCAACTTTCAGAGGGAGTTGTCTCGTACGGATAATTCGTTAAGCATAGGTAGGTAGGTACCTATGGTAATGGCCACTGGAAAGCCGCCGTCCCTCGGTGCTCAATGGCACAGTCTACTTTGACCAGTGTCTGCGGAGGTGTTCCTTATGTACCAATTGACTTTGTGGACCTTTCCATTGAGCCACATGACGTCCTAGCTCACAAGGGGACCGCCGGTTTGTCTCACGGGCTGGCTCGGACGTTAAGGGCCAACGGTCCCTGGAACTCAACTTGAAGTTCTTTTGCGGGGTACCCAAGTGCACCAAAGAGCCGAGCATCACCATCCATCCACCTCCCACCTACTTGCCTCACCACCGCCGGAGACAACCTGATGAGCAGACCGTCCGTCCGTTCAATAAACAACTCTTCATATCTGTAGGTAGACAGGACGTCACTTCATGCCATGGGCATGATCGCTGAAACTGGACCTTTTTTTGAACTTCTTTGTTCCTCTTGGTTCGTTATTCACTTGGCCCGTTCGTGACCCGGATGCGGGTATCCTCGGCTCTCTTCGTCTGTGCAGACAAGCCAACGGGGTCAGCCGGTGTAAGCCAGGCGCTACGCCAAAGCGCTGTCCAACCAACATGCTTGAATTTAGTAACGGATTCACATTCCTTGGTCCGCCTAGAGTGACAACGCCCTCTCTGTTCCCCTTCCGTGAGGTCATCCGCCGGGCTGCAGGACTTGAGGGGCAAGGACGCTTGAAGCCATGCCCCGCGAGTTGTGGGCCAGATGCGAGGGGTCTTGAGCCTACACTGCGGGGAGGTGTTCTGACGGCGTGGATCAGCAACCACCTCTAAATCCCGACCCAACTCTAAGGAGGTACCGGTCCGGCCCCGGTATGATTGGGAGGTCTAGCACGGAGCCGGGGCCGAGCTAAGGAATAGAGTTGTGGCAGTTACCGGCCGCGGGTTCCTGAAGATCGGGTCGGTGGCTTTGGTAGCTGGAACGACTGAAAAGTTTGGCTTCGGTAGGTATCATGGAAGCTAATTGTCGATAGTGCCTTGCTATGTGAAATCGTAAAACTAGCAGGTACTACATAGTACGACATGAAGTACGGAAACCCAAATACTTCTCCCCTTCACAGCAGGTTAGAAATTCAAATCAGGTCGGCACGCTCTCTCACGCCGAAGTCTCCTCGGGCTCTCAAGGGTGAAGGCCAGCCTCCCGGCTCCAGGCTCTCAGCACGTCCACAGGTGGCATCCAGTAGAGTGGGGACATGTCCTGCATGTATGATGACGCCCCCGGCAGATCGGTCCCAACCCCTCTACCCCTCCATCCATCCCACCGAACCCTTTCCGAGATCGGCCCACAGGTGGCCAAGGGTTGTAGAACAGATACACTGAAGGCCTTCGGACGAAAAGCTTGCAATGTGTTGCTGTGCTATTCCTTACGACAGGAACAGTCCTAGAACATTGAAGACACAAATCACGCTCTAGAGAGAGAGAATTGGAAGTTTGCAGACTGAAGCTACTGGGGGGGGGGAGCAACCAGAAAGGTACTGATGCAACGGAATATAGCGTGGCAGGCAGTTGGCACGCCTTGTAAGTGCTGTGCTCTGGTACCTGTAAGACGGAAAGATGTGCCCCCAACAGAAGGCTTGGCTCCTTCACTGCCCCACCACGCACGCAATATCTCACTGGACAATTGGAGGAAGGGACGAAAAAAAAAATTAAAAAGCCTCACGACCCCGCGATCGCTTGTAAATCTTGGTCTCTTCTTTTTCCTACCGTTGGCCGAGTCAACGTGTCGCAACACGTTCTTTATCCAACTTCGCTTTCTGCTTTCCCTAGTCGCCAACTTACTGCCGCTCTCTTTTCTTTTTCTTTCTTCGTTATTCTAAGCTTCTGCTCAGTGCAGTACAGCAAGCAGGCAAGCAACAATGGCGACGATCGTGCTGGGTGTGCAGTGGGGAGAGTATGTTGTTCCACCCTCCGATTCCCTTCCCTGGGCGCCTTGCGCCCTCAATACTACCTACTACCTACCCACCCACATGAACAGCGTAGTCTGCTCTGCTGCATGGTGGATGGTGTCGCTAATCACTGCATCTGTGCGCGTCGTGGTGGTGTTACAGCGAGGGCAAAGGTACGTTACGACACTGTCGTGGTCTTCTTCTTGTGTCCCCGTTGCTATGCCATGGTCGTCGGGGTTGTCTGGTGAGCTGCGCTCGAAAGCTAAACAGGTCTGTGGCGTTGACTTCTAGGTAAACTTTGCGATATCCTCGCCTCCGGCATCGACATCTGCGCGCGCGCCACCGGTGGACGGAATTGCGGCCACAGTGAGTGACACTCGAACCGATTTCCGCAATAGACAAGACCAGCCTTGCCCTGCCGTGTCATGGCACGTCGCATCGGGGCTCATTGGGTGCCAGCTGGTCACAACAGCACGGTGTTTCGTCTTGTGTGGACTGCGTAGATGGATACTGATATGGCCTCCTATGTGCAGCCGTGGTCGCCCATGGAAAGTCCTGGGATTTGTGAGCCGCCTCCCCAATTCCTAGCTCCCCAATTCTTAGTCCTCTCGCCCTCCCTTGTTCGATCCGTTGGCGCTTCCTCCGTCATCAACACTACTGACCGATTCTCCAGCCACATGCTCCCTTCAGGCCTCCTCAACCCCAAGACCACCAACCTGATCGGCCCCGGCGTCGTGGTCCACATCCCATCGTTCTTCCGCGAGATCGGCACGCTGGAAACTAAGGGCGTTCCGGGCTGCGAGAATGGAGCGTCGGTCGTCGAGGGCCGTCTACTGGTCTCGGGTCGCTGCGCGCTGAACCTAGACATCCACGCCCACGCCGACCGACTAAAAGAGACTCTCCTAGGCGCCAAGAAAATCGGAACCACGGGGAGCGGCATCGGTCCCGCGTATGGCTCCAAGGCCGAGCGGACAAACATCACCATAGAGGACGCCTTCCATGACGACATTTTGGAGTCTAAGATGCGGGCTTTGGACACGACTTACCGCCGCTTATTTGGGGAGCAGTACGCCGACTATGATGTCGAGAAAGAGATCCAAGCTCTGAAGGTTCGTTCTCCCAGCAACTCCCCAGCGCTGAGCTCGACATGGCCCCTACAGGCTTCCCCAATACCTCTGTTCATTTCCTTCGCCCTCTCTCTACTCTCATACCTGAGCCTCCAGTGGCATGCGTCAACTCCCGCTTACCTGTCTCTGCCTACGCTAACGCGCATCATCTCGGTAAAATTTCTCCACAGGATGTGCGTCAGAGTCTCCGCCCTTACGTCGTCGACGACGTCCAGTACCTCGCCAAGGCCCAAGCTGAGAACAAGAAGATCCTGATCGAGGGGGCGCAGTCCTGCATGCTGGACAACACGTACGGCACGTACCCGTTCGTGACCAGCACCTCGACCACGTTCGGCGGCGTCATGGCCGGCCTCAGCATCGACCGCCGCAAGATCGACGCCGTCGTGGGCGTGCTCAAGGCCTACACCACCCGCGTCGGAGCCGGCCCCTTCCCCACCGAGATCGAGGGCGGCGTGGGCGCGTTCCTCCAGGAGGAGGGCCACGAGTGGGGTGTTAGCACGGGCAGGAAGCGCCGGTGTGGAGTGAGTTTTGCCGGCCCCTCTTCTCCTTCTCACTCTGCGTCTTTCTCCCTTTTTCTTCTCTGTTGTCCTCGCTCTCCCAGCCTTCCGCTAATGTAATCACGCACCTTCTCCTCCCTGAAACAGTGGCTCGACCTCGTCGTGGCCAAATACTCCCACAACGTCAACCACTACGACGTGCTCAACCTCACCAAGCTCGACATCCTCGACAAGCTCCCCGAGCTCAAGGTGGCCATCGCGTACAAGGACCCCAAGACGGGCGAGACCTATAAGGGGTTCCCGATGAACTGCTCGGCGCTCCAGGACGTCGAGGTCGTGTACGAGACCCTGCCGGGCTGGCAGACCAGCACGTCGGGAGTCAAGAGCTTCTCGGACCTCCCGGAGAACGCCCGGAAGTACGTCGGTTTCATCGAGGACTTCCTCGGCGTCGGAGTCAAGTGGATTGGATGTGGCCCGGGTCGGGAGGACGTCATCGAGAAGTAGCAGCAGCAGCTTTAGTATGGTGTAGTGCCCTTGATAATGCAATATAGAAGACATGCCGGTACATTACAGTACTACCTAAGTACCTACCTACCCAGGACATTTGCACGTAACGTAACGGTACGTGGCTCCGTACCCCGCATGGGTGACACGGTGACTGCATTTTACCTTGCAGGCTCTATGACGGCACCATGCACGGTTTGTCACACGACATTGCATCATGCTGCAAGTCCTCCCCGAGGCCATCTCAAACGAGATTTATTTTGTGTATGCCCGAGTAGTCGGGCGCCTGCCTGTCCTAGGCTTTTTCGATGTGTTTTAAACTGGTCCTACTCTCTTCTCTGGTACTGGCCTGGTATCGTACATCGATTAGGCCTCGGCCTCGTTGCTCACCATCTGGTCGAACAGTGGATGCTTCCTGATGACCCCAGTTCGCCAGCGATAAACTCACAACTTTCCGCTCGCCCCAGTTGACAGATGGTGTAAACACCCACCCCATCAATCGGCGGCTTGCTCGGGAATCTTCCAGCATCAGCCAGCCGACTCACCTGTCAACCAGTCTGCAGCACTAACCTCCAGCCTTCTTCCGAGTCTTCTTCCCCTTCTTCACTTTGACCAACGCGAGGAGATCCCCGAAACGCCACTTCTTCGGCACGCGCGATCCAGCACAGGAACACGGCAGCACTCATGTTGAAAGCGACATAAACCTAGGTACCTTACACAACCCTAAAATTCCGGCCAGCTCTCGGCGTAGTCGACCAACCAACAAAGTGCCCTGTTGGGAGAGCTGGGCGTTGAAGAAGGAGAGGGCCGATTAGGAGAGACTGGAGAAGTTGGGAAGATGATCGTAGAGCATGATCATCCTAGAAGTTGAACTAGGAGGAAACGCGGTGGTGCTGCGCTATGGTTTCGGAACCGAGCAGGTAGCTGAGGTAGGAGGTAATTTAGGTACATTTCTGAGAGACAACGAAATCATGGAGTACTAAACATACAACAACGTGCGCCAGTACTGCTCAAGCACACCCTTGAGCAGCATCCAATACTGTACCATGCTCGGCGCCGCGTACGACAGATGGCTACTCCTCTCCTCGGCGGGGACGTTGGGCCGTCTCTTCACCCCGAGCGCATCTAGCTCCCCCTTGACCTCCTCGAACTCCCTGCTGGCGCGCCACACCTCGTGCCAATCTCTATCGGTCTTCGCGCCGGGGGCCGCACCGATGACGTGCAGCATCCACTCGGCGAAGTTCTCGTCGTCCAGGCATTTTCGCCCTGTTCCGTTCCTCTCAAAGTACGAGGTCAAACAAGGTGCGGGCGTTCTCGCTGATGCTGATCTTGCCGAATACTATACATACGGTGCAGCCCCCCTTTGGAGAGGAGGCGGAGCTGGTCGAACTGCTAGACTAGCAGCACGGACGGTTGGTCAATCGTGCAGAGCATGGGGAAACTTGGCCGGCGTCGGAGAGCTTGCGGATCAGTGTCGCAACGGACTAGGCTGTTCGGGAGTCGAGGCCGGACGGAGATAGGCTCGTCGAGGAAGAGGAGGAGGTCGGGCTTCGTAGCGACCTCGACGCCAATGGTGAGGCGTTTGTGTTGATCGACTATGAGGCCTGAGAGGGTGTGCGAGGGTCGCGTCGCGTTGGTTAGCAGCGGTGGCTAGGCCTGGATGGGAGGGGTGCGGGCGTCGGGGCTGCGTGCGAGAAGTACTAGAATGATCGTTGAGGCTTCGTCTGTCTGCTTGGGGTCTCCGACGGGCATAAGCAGCCAAAAGGAACGGAGTGGAAGAGCTCACCTAGTTTGCTACCTAGGACACCTTATAGATGGCCACCACGGCAGCCGTGTTGCCTAGCGGAGTAGAGAGCCTCAACACACGAGCGAACTCGAGGGCGGTGGCGCTGTGGAGGCCGCGGGTTGCTGTTGCCACAGCACTGGACGGCGCTCACGTTGAGCATGACCTCGGCAATGCTGACGCACTTGCGTTCGCCGTCGCTGACGCCCCTGATGAAGCCTTTCCTGCCTGACCTGGGTGTTAACCGGGTGCGAGATGCCCAACATGGCCATCACCACGTCGTGCAGATGGGTAGCGTATGTCGTGCGCGAGATGCCCGGCAGCCGGTTCGTCGTGTTCCGTGCCAGCACAGCGAAAAGCAGGGTCTCTCCCACTGTGAGCCGCGGGAAGTGGATGTCCGTCTCAGCCTGGTAGATGATCTCACCGCGGAAGTGCTCGTGCAAGATGTCCCACTCGATGCCTGTTGACGAGTCGACTCTCGAGTGGTCTCTTGGTCAGTGTCTATTTTCTCTTCATGCCTACCAGTCAAGACAGCGAGTACGACGGACGACTTGCCTTGGTAACTAAACTTAGAGTTCTCGTCCAGACGAAGGCCATGCGTCTAACCTACGATAATCATCAGGAGCGTGGTAACGCCGCCGCAAGATCACTGAATGTTAGCCTGTGTGAGTGATTACTTGGTGGCATTCATCCAGACTCTGTATGCTGCGGATATTGACTGATGGGTGGATAAGACATAGCTCTCTGTACCTTCTAGGCCGACCTAGGACGAGGAGCATCTTGCCCAGCTCGAAGAGCCCATAAAACTCTCGCAGGATACGGATCTTGGACCGTCGGTTGGTCATCCGCTCGCTGATGATCATAGGCGCGCGCCAGAGCCCGTTGAGAACGTGCTTCGGCCTCACCACGAGTGGGGTGGTACTGCGGGTGGTTCTGCTAGCCATCCACGGTGCTTGGATCGAAGGTAGTCACCTCCGGGCTGCCGTTAGGGGTGGAGGTTGTCCCGCTGGCGAGGATCGACATGTTGATGCCGACTCTAAGGGAGGGGCTTACGGAGGTTTGAAGGGAGAGAGTAGCTGGGTCAAGTGTCAAGTTTGTTTGCGCCACGAATGTGTACCTCTGTCTTCACTTCGATCGGCCTGTTTATCTGTTTTCCTTCCTCCTCTGCCGTCCTTCGAGCTCGGCTGGCCATGTCGCTCTCTCTCTCTCTCTCTCTCTCTCTCTCTCTCTCTCTCTCTCTCTCTCTCTCTCTCTCTCTCTCTCTCTCTCTCTCTCTCTCTCTCTCTCTCTCTCTCTCTCTCTCTCTCTCTCTCTCTCTCTCTCTCTCTCTCTCTCTCTCTCTCTCTCTCTCTCTCTCTCTCTCTCTCTCTCTCTCTCTCTCTCTCTCTCTCTCTCTCTCTCTCTCTCTCTCTCTCTCTCTCTCTCTCTCTCTCTCTCTCTCTCTCTCTCTCTCTCTCTCTCTCTCTCTCTCTCTCTCTCTCTCTCTCTCTCTCTCTCTCTCTCTCTCTCTCTCTCTCTCTCTCTCTCTCTCTCTCTCTCTCTCTCTCTCTCTCTCTCTCTCTCTCTCTCTCTCTCTCTCTCTCTCTCTCTCTCTCTCTCTCTCTCTCTCTCTCTCTCTCTCTCTCTCTCTCTCTCTCTCTCTCTCTCTCTCTCTCTCTCTCTCTCTCTCTCTCTCTCTCTCTCTCTCTCTCTCTCTCTCTCTCTCTCTCTCTCTCTCTCTCTCTCTCTCTCTCTCTCTCTCTCTCTCTCTCTCTCTCTCTCTCTCTCTCTCTCTCTCTCTCTCTCTCTCTCTCTCTCTCTCTCTCTCTCTCTCTCTCTCTCTCTCTCTCTCTCTCTCTCTCTCTCTCTCTCTCTCTCTCTCTCTCTCTCTCTCTCTCTCTCTCTCTCTCTCTCTCTCTCTCTCTCTCTCTCTCTCTCTCTCTCTCTCTCTCTCTCTCTCTCTCTCTCTCTCTCTCTCTCTCTCTCTCTCTCTCTCTCTCTGTGCCGCGCCGTGCTCGGGCGTGACTGAAATCGATAGAATCTTCCACATCTAGGCATGTCAGTGGCAACTGATGAGCAAGGGTACTAGCATAGGAG
The DNA here is from genome assembly GCA_003049485.1 of Ophioceras dolichostomum. Classification (NCBI taxonomy): domain Eukaryota; kingdom Fungi; phylum Ascomycota; class Sordariomycetes; order Magnaporthales; family Ophioceraceae; genus Ophioceras; species Ophioceras dolichostomum. The sequence goes on along the minus strand of PYST01000398.1, from coordinate 20,485 downwards.
CGGGGACGGAGTACGAGACCGTGCTTACTCGGAATGGCGTTGGCCAGCAGCGAAGGAAGCTAGAAGTGACAAGGTATCATCGAACCCTCGAACGGGACACGGGCCTTCGGCAGATCCATAGCTTGGTCCGTGACTTGGTCGCTAGGTGGTACCAGGGACGTGGGACAGAAAATATGTAGATGCGTACCCCGTATTAGCACGTGCAAAAGCCGCAAAGTCGTATGCTGTTGAGTCTGTGCGTGAGTCGATGATTGCCCCAAGATCGTCGTGCATCCTCGATGTATCCTGGACCACGTCGATTTGGTCTTTCGGCAGGGCTAAGATGGGGCTGCAGATGGTTGTGATGGAGATAGGTGGGGATCGAGGCGGGAGCTAAACCCAAAACAGAATGTCGGCGCCGAAACAGCTCGCCGCCGCAATCGTTGATGATCCGCTAGCGGGGTTCCTCAGCGCCCCGACCGAGCTAGCACTGAAATACATAACAAAGGAGAGCGACGATGCCCGACCTTCGCTCACTTCGGGGTCGAGTCGGACGGGCCCTCTTCCTGCAAGTGCGGCACCTCATTTTCCGTTTTGAGTTCGTCGAAATAGCAAGGGATTGCGCTGATTGTTCGCGCCGACTTGGCGTTCCATCAACCATCATCCACTGATTCATTATGCGCCAACCCGATCAGCCTTTGGATGTTTGAAAAGTCCGCTAAATCCTCTACGAAGGGTCCAATGAGGGAGCCAACCTTACCGGGCCTCCGAGCACTCAAAGCTTGTGATGCCTGCAAGGCTCGCAAGGTCCGTTGCTCAGGTACGAGGACACCAACCGCGGAAGTTGTTAGAGGCGGCCGTCTCCAGCAAGGAACATCTTTGCTTCCGTCCGAAACCATCAACTTCCATGCCGACCCCTTTCCGAGCTGGGAAATTTATGTCAAGCAAGCTGCTGATCAGAACGCTTGTTTTGTGGACGCCTGTGTGCAACAGGGAGTCCGGGGCCTTGCCAAACCTGCATCGTAAGTGAGATTGATGATATTCTACTCTTAGCAAATCCCACCTCCTTACGGACCTCCTTACCCTCCCTGCAGCCCCATCAAACCTCAGATCTCGACCCATGGATGCCTCATCTGCAGCCCCTGTACCACGGCATCTAGCTAATGTCCGGATAACAGACTCGACAAACGACATGTCACTTCAGCAGGATGAGACTGCCGCGGCGGTCGAAAGGTACAGACTACGTTCCTCGCGTGACTGCCTCGTCCACTCCTAGCCCCCTCCCCTTTCCTTTCCTCCATGGCCCCTACGACGTTTGCTGACAGAGTAATGCCGTCCCAGTGAACGTTGACCTATTATCGCCCGTCACCACTTCGGCAAGCCGAGCAAGCCCCCGTGGAGCTGTCGTCAAGTCCGAATCCCCCGCAGCCGCATGCAGCAGTAACGCCCTAGTCTCTGGTGTAGATGCCACCTCTCTTCGCCGACTCTTGCTTCCCGAGCTCCACGTGGACCGCATCTTGGCCCAGGCCCGAAGTCCCGGCCTCTGCATGGAGGCCCGGAGGTCCCTAGGATTTAAGGTACGCAGACCTAAACCGCTTGTCGGCAACATACTCGACGATCCCAGCCACGGCTAATTATAACGTTACTTGTAGGGCAATGGCATATTCGGTAAGGAGACCTATTCTCCCCCTGCGTAGGTAGTATTCACTTATCAAAACGGCACTGCCACTAACACCACCTCATCAACTATGTTAGGCGGCAACTTAAGCCTCACCTTCTTCTCGGACAGTCGGCTGGTTTCCATATCGAGCCGTCTTCGGAACCAGAAGGTGAATGACCTAGTCCTACGTATAAACGCCCTGATCCAAAGGCGCAAGAAGCCCAGTTCAGCCGCGATCATCACCGTGTCCGTCAAACTAGATGCGTTGAAGCCCCTGGATTTGCCCGTGGACCGGCTGAGCCACGCTAACTGGATCCGACGTAAGTCACCTCCGGACACTGATTTATCAGACAATAGTACTATCAGGAATGCCACCAGATCGTAACCGGAGCGACTACAATGCTGACCGTAAGCTCTCTCCTTGGCTACTACAACTTACAGTCTACTTCGAGCGAATCCACCCCTTCTACCCCTTCCTCGACCGCAAATCCTTCGAGGCCACCGCCTTTGGCCCCGACCTCCCGGAACTGCTGACGAGCAACAAGCCGTGGTCAGCGCTGTACCACGCCGCCGTGGCTCTGGGATGCCAGTGCGACGACGGCGGCAGCTTCGAGCCGGGCAAAGGTCCCTCGTGGCGCCTCTTCGCCGTCTCGCTAGCCCTATTTCCCGACCTGCTTTCCTTGCCGGACTCGCTCACGATGCTGCAAGCCGTGACGGCCATGGCTGTATACGCGCTCGGTATCTCTTGTCTGTCCATTGAGCACTCCATCGTGGCCGAGGGCGCGCGCAGGGCGCAGAGTCTGGCGTATTTCGGGTTTACGGGCGACGCGCTGTCGTCGTTTCAGAGGTCCTTTTGGGTGCTGTATTCGATCGAGAAGATGCAGGCGTTTTACTTTGGGCGAAGTTCGGTAGGATCTCCCGCTCATCCTACAGCCTCCTTTCCGCTTTCCCTTGCTCTCTTGCACTATTCGCATGTTCTGACAGGTTGCGTCTGCGTGTGGCTGTCGCGAAACAGGGGTTCGTCGACTCCGACATCTCCTGCCCAATCTACAGCGTACCGGAGGCGCTATTCGGCGACTTCGACTGGTTCCTGGCGTGGGCGCGACACTCGCGCCTCCTCTCGCGGGCCATCACCTCCCTCTTCTCCGTCGGCGTCACGGGCAGCCCACCGGCGTACTACCTCGAGACCATCGACCAGCTCAGCCGCGAGCTCGAGCAGTGGCGGCTGTCGGTGCCTCTGTCGATCCGACCGGGGGAGCCGTTCCGCCCCCACCAACTCGTCCTGTCCTCCTCCGGCCCGAACGCCCAGGTCGTCCGCCCGATCGCGGTGTGGACGCACTACCTGCACAACAGCTTCATAGCGATCCTCTCCCGCGCGACCCTGCACCTCGCCGCGAACTCGGACGGCATCGTGAGCGCCCAGCGCCAGGGGGAGTGCAAGCGCCTCATCATGGAGACGTCGCGGGCGATGCTGGAGCTGACTACTTACATCGACGTCGAGCCGTCCCAGCCGCTGTGGATGCTGGCAGGAATACCCCTCATCGGGCTCTTCGTCCTTTTCGACCTCGTCATCCACAACCCGCGCCATCCCATGACGGGCAGCAACCTGGCGTTGCTGGACATCGCGGGCGGGTACTTTAGTAGGATAGAGTACGCCAGCGTGGGCAGCCTGCCGGGGTCGCTGATCTCGGAGTTTGCGCATATAGCTAGGGAGTACATTAATGAGGTGCACCGCAGCGAGCCTGGCGGTCCGCTGGAGGCAGTGGGAGATGAGGCTACGCCGATTTCGTCGATGTCGACGCCGGCCACGTGGTTGCCGATGTCGCCGGGGGTGAACACGGCGATGATACAACAGCAACAGCAGCAGCAGCAGCAGCAGCAGCAGCAGCAGCAGGCCGCGCTTGGAGGCTCTAGTGGCGGTGGTTGTGATGGCGGCGGCGCTGTTGCGGCTAGTAGCAGTGCGGGCATGAGCGCCGCTTCTGGTGCGGGTGCACAGCTGGGGTCTGTGATGGGCAGCAGTTCGGGGCGCGGCGATATTGTCATGGAAAATGTGAGTTTCCTCTTGACTCTCTTCGAAACAGTTGCTGCGTTGTGTCACATACTAATACCGGTAACTGTGGTTGCAGGGCCCCGATCCCAACCAGACCTCAGCGGTGCTCGACACGCTGTGTTTCCCGGTTGGCGAACTCCTGGATGGCCAGCCTGACGAACTCCTTATGGGCACCGACGTTATGGATCTTTTCAACTCTTTCATCCCTGGTATCGACTCTATTTTTCAGACACCGTTTCAAGAGAGCTCCTGAGCGGGCTGGGCTCGTCTTTGTGCTGGGTTGGTACTGGTTACGTGAAGTCTTGGCTAAGATGAGTGATTCTATTTCCGCGGTTAACATGTGGAACGGGATGTGGCCATCTCAGCACAACATAATATAATCTCAGGCATCGTAGTGGTGCCGCTGTTGTTGGACGTGCCTGGTCACTTATGACATCAGTGCCTGGATACGGCGAGTGATGTGCCTTATACCTGGTACGCAGTAATGAAAGAACTGTAGTGCCGGTCTATGTTGATAGCTTCCGGAGTACAGCTGCTTCCCTTTGTTGCATCCCGTTAACTTTGCTTCTTGCGGGGCGTGACGTGTGTGGTTGCGCCTCAGTTCTTTGTTTGCTAATATATGAGTCGGCTTTCAGAGCTTAAATAATTACCACCAAATCTGGGGTTCCGTCAGTCCAGCAGAAATTTTTGCGGCCTCTGGGGGCATCTCTCCCCTCAGCGAATGTCCTAGTGAATTCAAAATACTACTTGTTTCACCACCAAGTCATCAATACTATCGCATACCACTCATCTCATTCCCCTATCTACATATCTACGTGCGCCACCAGTCTGGAGTCTGTACGAACCTGTCGTCGCCATCCTTGGTTCATCCGGTCTCAGCTTTCTGTGAAACATCAGCTCAAAGAAGTCGCGCGCGAAATGTGCCGACGATACACCAAATACCTCCGCCCGTGCGGCTGCAAGCTGGAGGACGCATACCCAGCATCCACAGACCACCCCGACGCGCCACTGCTAGACCAATGGCTCCACCCCGCCGCCGTCAACTGCCTCCGTCGTCCCCCTCGCAGCTGGCACGGCCTGCGCATCTGCCGTCGCCGCCGCACCAAGGCCTCCGTCCAGCGCCTCCTCGCCGACCCGTCGTCAATCTGCTGCCCGGCTGAGGTCGTGGACCAGAACGAGCCCTGGCGCGACGTCTGCCCTCCCGAGGCCATGCCGTCCCGTCCGCTACGCTGCGCCTTGCACCACCGCTTCATCACCAAGTTCTGCCACCTGGTGAAGCGGTACGAGTCCGGCGGCGTGATGCACCCGCTGCTGCTCGCGCCGTACAAGGCGCGGATCGACAGGTGCGTGGACGAGCTGCACGATCCCGAGAGGGAGAGGCGCGCGGATTATTTGCTGTTCCTGAAGGAGGTTTTGGGGATTTTGAGGGAGGTTAGCGAGCAGTACGGCGTCAGGGTTGGTGAGAGGAGCTGTTGTCTGGAGATGTTGATGCAGCAAGGAAGCGATGATGGGAAGGGAAAGGAGAAGGAGGAAGTGAAGTTGCCGATCTCCAACTTGCCGAGTGATGCCGAGATCGACCAGATGGCGATTCGTGGCTCGCTGTTCAGATGGCAGCCGGAGCCGGGCTGGAAAGAGTCGGAACGATCGCGAGGCTACGATTGGGTTGGCCGGGATGGGAAGGAGGAGACTTTGCATTGTTCGAGTTTTGTGAGAGCGATGAGGAGCGGGTTTCCTGGGGGGCGTGAGTTCCACGCCGAGGCGAGGCCGATCGACGTCGGCCCTTGGCCCCGTCCGGAGGAGCAGCTCACTGCTGAGACGGAGGTGAGGCTGAGGCGCAGATTAGGCATTGGAAGGTACTAGCTTTGATAACGATAAGACGTTGTCATTAAATAGCACTGTATTGTGCCGTATGGTACCGCCTAGAGCGCTGTAATATCTGCCCGTGCTTGGGTATCTTTACCCCCATATCGCCTGTCCAGTGTGGCTCCTGGTGCACGGAGGCGTGCATGTCGCTTCCCGGTTTAGGACTATTGGTCCCCTCCAGCCCCCGCCAGCACATGATATACGGGATCACGCAAATGCGCGCACCATGTCGTGCGGGGTATTTCAAGATCTGCTGTGCCCGCCAGCTCCATGGGTTCTTGATTATTTCTCCATTCAAGCAACATTTTGAGGTGGTTCCTATTGATTATCCAGTACCTGCATTCCTGTGATTAGTCCATCGGGGCTTCACGAGGTCACTCGAGGCTATTCTCGTCATTTTGGTTCTTCTAAACCTTGTCCCACCTCCGGTCTCGCCATTGACCTACGGGCTCGTACACCGCCTGGTTTGCCCATCAGTCCAAGTTGCTATCCAATACGAGCGGCGACATTGGCAATGCCGCCAGTCGCCGTGAAAGCCCCAAAAGCGAAGCTAGGTACGAGATAGTGGTCTTTCTTCTGTTATTATCGAATGTGACTGTATCTCCAACGAAGCCCCTAAGAGCGCTGAGGGGAGCGGGGATAACCGAGCCACTCTCAAGAGCCTGGGGTTGCATCCTGGCTTGAGCCTGTTCTTCGTTGACCAGGCTATTCGTACTAACCACCCATCGACTACTGGGAGTGAATACCCCTTCCCATTCGTCGACTCACTTGATGCCGCCATCCTTTCCTACTAGTTTACGAAATTCGGCTACTTCGCGCATTTCACTTTAGAGGCCGATGACGAACGGGAACCGACTACTATATCCCTTCCTGTCACGGAAGCGGAAGGCGGAAGGCAACCCCGATGCGACCGGGCAAGGGACGCCCCCTACCAAGAACGCCGGGCACAAGGCCCGGCGAAGGATGAGGACGACCACCTCACCAGACAAGCCACGATTTGCCTGTCCGTTCTATAAGCACAACCCGAGGAAGTTCCGCTCCTGGAGCTCTGGCTGCTCTGGTCCCGGATTCTGCGAGTTCCATAGGCTAAAGTGGGTTTTTTTCTCATTTGCTCCTTCATCGATTCTCAATAATCGGTCTGCGGGTATGGCCTTAATAAAACGATCCTGCAAGCAGAGAACACATCGTTCGTTGTCATATGCCTCCTGAGCACTGTTGTCCTCGGTGTGGCGACGCATTCGACTCTCAGTCCGAGCTCGTGGCACACCAGCGAGCTGTCAACCCTTGCAAGGTGATCGAAGAGTCAAAAACGAAAGACGGCGTCGTCAGTGTTGAACTGGCTGGAACGCCCCGTCTCCGGATGAAGAGCAAGAATGGCGCATCAGCCGAGAGCAAGTGGCGAGAACTTTTCTGCTCCATCTTTCCGGACATCGAGGAGGCAGCCATCCCGTCGCCTTGTAAGGGGTCCTTCGAAACTTCTCACAGTATCATGCGGGCCACATAAGTGGTTGTAGACCCAAGTCTGACCTCCCGACCTTGATCTCTCTAGACTTTGATGGAGAAGAGGCCAGTCTGTCGGAGTCCGGCGCCGACTGTGGACATAATCCTGTGAGGCTCTACGACTACGCGGAGTACCTGAATCGCCCGCTCTCGGATCAGGAGAAGGAGCGGATCGGGAGGGAGCTGGGCAGGCCGCTCGGAATCGTCGACGCCGAGGCGTGCCGTGTGCTGGGCCAGGTTGTTCGCAACTACCAGCTGGGCTGTATACGTCGGTTCAGCCGCGACGCCGCTGGCCGCGGCGAGCATGGCCAGGCAGACGACTGGACTGGCGCGGGAGATATGGCGTTCGAGGAGCTTTGGCGAAGCCTTACCGACCCCTCATGGGATCCATCGGATGGGTGGTGAGAAAGGTACCCGACTAAAGAAGAAAGTGACGGGATCGTCAGTTCGGCGTTGGATGGTGCTAGAAAGGTCACGGGCGAAAGGGCATTTTGATGGAGAAATCGGTGGAGGATGTGGAGGACTTTGATGATCAAAAATGTGGCGGAAGATACATAGGAAATCTCACTTCATGGTATTATAGCCAGTCGAACAGGGTCTCGCCCTTGCTCGTCGTTCAAACCCGATTACGGACCACCCATTGCCAGAGACTGCGCCGTCTGGAGAACCCCTTACCCAGATGCCGTCGGGGACCACCTCGGGTCATCACTTAAATAACGTGGGATCTGAATTGTGCCACCGCCTTGCAGTGGTAGCCGATTTGCTGGTGCTATCTGCCATTTTAATCTATACAGCGTGGACGCCTTTTTCCTGTGAGTGTTGTTGCCTTTGGCAAGATGGAAGCGGGAAGTGATGAAGACTGGCATTGTAATCTTTACCCGTCGCGGAAGGGCGGATGTGTAACCCGATCCCCCGATATCCCATCACTTGACAAGCAAAAACTCCTAGCGTTAGACAATCCACACTGGTCACAGCAACCTTCGTTGTATATCATGCTTATTCAGCTTGTTCCTCGCTGCTATTTCAAGCGAAGGCGAACTCGGCCAGGCCACTCGAAGCCCGCCTTGTCGTGCGGGATTTGAGTCCGCACCAGTCCGCGTGCCAGGTTTTCAGTGCATCGTTTTCAGCGATGCGTTAGGGTCGCTTTCCAGCACACCTGGGCGCAGCTGTGAGGGTGCCCAAAAGCGGTTAAGCCAATGACGAGTGCAGCACACACACATCCCCCAAGTCCCCAGTCCTGTCCCGCGAATTGCAGAATATGCTGCTGACTACTGCACCAGTAGCATTGCAGGACTTGGCGGAGCAGGTTACTTCCCCCAAACTTTTTTTTCCACTACATATGCCGGTACCCGAATTAGACCATATGATAACAGTGGAAACGCAGAAGTGCAGGTTTGCGATCCGAGCTCGCTTGACCACAGTACAGCGAGGTATTATCTTCCAGTGTCTCATCATTGGTGGGGTGTCAGCGCCGATCAAAAGCACGGGGGCGGAGAAGCGGAGACGCAAAGGAGGGAGAAACGGTGCTGGGCATGCTTGGTATGTGGAGAGTCAGGGTCCCTGGAGCTGATATTTCTCCCTAGTAAGTCCCGTCTCATCCCTCCTCTGAGGCCTTCAGCTAGACACGCTCTTCTAACCGTCCAAACCCTCCGCGCCCAGAAAACGGACGACGCTAGACTCCTACCAGCCCTAAACTTTCACACATCTGACTAAATACTAAACGCCTAAGAAACAATGATTCCCGATCTCGTTTCAGTCCTCCAAGGACCACGAACTATCCCCATAATCCTCGTCCTCTTCCTCGTCTATCTCGTCGGCTCCTACATCCACGCGTACTGGCGCCTCCGTCACTTCAAGGGCCCATGGCTGGCGTCCTTCTCGTACCTCTGGCTCGCCAGCCAGGTCGGCAAGAAGCGACAGGGAGAAGTCTACCAGAACGTCGTGAGCGAATACGGCTCGCCGCTCGCCCGCATCGGTCCCAACGACCTGGTGACGGACTCGCCCGAGGTGATTCGACGCATGAACGGCGCGCGATCGGCGTACGGCCGCTCGTCGTGGTACCACACCATGAAGCTCGACCCGACGGGAGACTCGATGCTCAGCATGATGAGCACCGCCGACCACGACCGGTACAAGGCCAAGGCGAGCCTGGGATACGCGGGCAAGGAGACGCCCACGATGGAGGCGAGCATCGACGAGCAGCTCCGCTTGCTGGGGCAGTTGATCAGAACGAAGTATCTGAGCGACGAATCCCCGGGACAGTTTCGGCCGTTCGACTTTGCCACTGCGATTCAGTATTTTACGCTGGACGCGATCACCTCTGTGGCATATGGCCAGGCCTTCGGGTTCTTGACCTCGGACTCTGATGTGCATGATTGTAAGTCCCGCCTGCTTGGTCCCTTGGAGAGTCTCACTCTGAGAAGAGCAATAGTATGTCTCGGCAGGACTGACGAACATGTCAAACACCAACTACAGACATCAAAATCGTCGAACAGACCATCCCCGGCATCGCCCTCAGCGCTGAGGTCCCCGCGTTCCAGAAGATCTTCCTCAGCAAATGGTTCCTCACATTGCTTGGGCCCAAGCCCACAGACACAAAGGGTATCGGGAAGATCATGGGGTGAGTAATGGTGGGATCGAGACGATGCAATTCTCAGAGGTCCCAACAGTCGTCATCACGAGCAACAGAGAGTAAAGATGGAAAGAAATACACTGTTCTAACAAGCACTCAAACCAGGGTCGCCCGGGCCGTCGTCGCCCAACGCTTTTCCCGGGAAGACAAGCCGCAGACCGACATGCTCGGCTCCTTCATCCGGCACGGCCTCACCCAGGAGGAGTGTGAGCAGGAGGTCATGCTTCAGATCATTGCCGGCTCCGACACGACGGCCACGGCCCTTCGAGGCACGATGCTCCTGCTTTGCTCCACGCCTCACGCCTACTACAAGCTGCAGCGCGAGATCGACGAAGCCCTGGCTACCGGGAAGGTGTCGTCGCCTATCTCAGTTGAGGCGGCCAAGACGCTCCCGTATCTGCAGGTCAGTTCTGTTTCTGTTCCTCCAATATTAGATCACAGACAGCCCAAATCCTGTATGGGCACTGTTATTGCAACAAACTTGAGCATCTGTGGCTGACACTCAAACAACCCGACAAACGAGTCCCTGCCTACTCTAGGCTGTCATATACGAAGGCCTCCGTCTCAACCCACCCTTCACAGGCCCGCAGATGAAAGAAGTGCCCCCCGGCGGCGACACCATCGACGGCCAGTTCGTGCCGGGCGGCGTGCGCATCGGCATCGCCGTGCGGGGCGTGCAGCGCCGCAAGGACCTTTACGGTGAGGACCCGGACATCTTCCGCCCGGAGCGCTGGATCGAGGTGTCGCCAGAGACGCGGCTGCGCATGCAGGCCGCCACGGAGCTGGTGTTTGGGTATGGGAGGTGGATGTGTGCCGGCAAGCCGGTTGCGTTTATGGAGTTGAATAAGGCGTATTTTGAGGTGAGTGACTATGAGTGGCACCCCAGCTGAGTGAACATGATGCAGATGGGGGTGCTGGCCTCGAGGCGCTCAGGGGAGTTGCAGGGAAGCTGCAGGGAAGTTGCAGGGCTAACTGCCAGTGGTTATTCTTGCGAAACAGTTACTACGCCAATTCGACTTCCAGATCGTGAATCCGAAGAAGCCGTGGCGTGAGGCGAATGTCAACATTTTCTTTCAGTCTAATCTTTGGATGAAGGTGACGGACAGGAAGGCTACAAGTCATTGAGACCCGGGCAACTCACCCCTCCGAGACTACTAACCTAGGTAGGTACCTAAGGTAGGTCGGTAGTTGGGTCAAATAGTCTCGGGGGACGGAAGACGGATGGATGTTGGCTCTAGCGATCAGGACGTGGGCGACTCGACTCAAGGAGAATGAGAGAATATGCATATGAGATTTATTAGCCCTCGCAAAAAGATGATCTCTCACTGAGACTCCATGATATGCAACTGCTCTGCTCTTATTACCAATGTGTTCCAACGATTGATTTTCAGGGGAGCAAGGCCTGTAATTCGGAGCTTACAGGCCTAAGCATCTGCTCGTCCTGGGTCCTCTAGGGTCTCTAGCCCCACTACTCGTATTTCGTCTTTGCTCTTTCCTTCACTGCTTCTTTCCCGCAAAGCCGACGCGTTTGGATTAGGTAAGACCCACAGGCAGATGGTTTTGTCGTTGCTCAAATTCAAAGCACCAAACTTGGACCAGCTTCTCTCTGCCTTTCCCAACGAAACCGGTCTCCTCTACGGCCCAGGGTCGACTAAACCATGTCCAACTGCTGTTTGCGTGGAACCTTGTAAGCCAAAGTCCGTCTCTCCTCCAACCTAGATAGCCCTTAGGAGATATATGCTTGCGCGTCTCACCAAAGGCTTCTCGCCTGGCCGGCTCGGCCTCAATTCGAGTCGGGAGCGGGCCTGAGGTCCGTTTTGTGACCTCAGACCAGGGGTAGATGGATGAAGTGAACCGTGCTAAGCTGGTAAGCTGGTATCAAAAGAAAGACAACAACAAGCTGACCTCTAGCTCTACAAAGCAGTTGAAGCAGTTCAGCTCTGGCCGCTTCCTCTTTTGAGCGCATGTCGGGCGGCTCGAACCTATGGTCGGGGGGTTTGCTCTCTTCGAATTATTTGCTACTCTCATAACGGCTTGATGGCCCCATCTCAGACTTCTGCTTCGGCATGGCTGACACAAAGGCTGACACGCCGAGGCGCTTTCACAGTGGGACAACGGCACGCGATTCGAGGACTACAAGCAACGGCTGGGCGGCGCCATGGTCAAGAACGTGGGCAACAGCACCGCGCAGTTCGAGCGGCACACCTGGACCTTCGAGGGCTGAGGTGCTAGAGATTTACAACGCCAAGGTCCCGGATGGGCCGGCTCGACTTCGGCATCGGCGACAAGGTCGAAGGCGACTATTTCGGCGTGTGGCCCTTCGCCGAGGAGGAGGGCAAATACGCGGACCGAGCCCGCATCATCAGCAAGAACCCGTCATGCGCCTCGACGAGAACATCCGGTTCGACCTGCGGTTTGGCCGCAAGGTCATGGCCAAGCTGTCGCAGCTGCACAGCCGCCGGGATGCGCTACCTCGAGGGTACTATGGACCCGGAGCTTGTCGGGTTTCACGGACCCGTTGATGGATCATCGTCAGAGCAGCCCGTATTGTGAGCGCGATGGGGTTGACTAGGAGGAGATTGATCCGTCCGCCTCGGCGTCGGCGCCAAGATGAGCCGCACTAAGAGCAGCAAGGAGAGCAGCCGCAGGTACGACGATGGCGACGAATTCAGCCCAACCGGCCGGCGCCCGAGAAGCTACAGCGCGGCCGACGAATACGATCCCGAGGACGAGAGGCTGTTAACGGAGTCTCGGCGTCCCAGCGGCGCCGACCCAACCCCAAATCGCACAGCACGGCCTCGAAGCCGTCGAGCGGTGACTGGCGCGGCGCTGGCCGGCAAGATAAGGAGACCTAAAGGAAATGATTCCGAGGCCCTATTGATACATACTCTCAACCTCGCCATCTAGCCCGCTCGACCGTCGACGACCGACCCACTCATGGGCGCGATGCTATAAGCTGCAGGCCCCCACAACCGGCCACCCCCAACAACCGGCCACCTGCATACGGATGGATAGCCGCACGTACAACCCTATCCACGAGATATGAGATTTCACCGCCAAAAAAATAGGAAAAATTGGAAAAAAATCGCAATGCATCAACCAATCAATGATTAAGCCATATACCGAAGACGATATCGCCTGGGTGATTAATGCGGTCGAGCGCGGCCGTTCCGTGCGCAAGGCCGCTCTCGACTGGGACATCCTTAGGACAACGCTGCAGGGCCGTCTCGACGGCGCAATCACGATGCGTCAAGCAAAGGCTGGGATCCAGCGCTTAGATCCGACCTAGGAGGATCGTCTGGAGGGCTGGGTCCTTACCCAAGCGTCCATTGGCCGCTCCCCCTCGCACCGCGAACTCCACTTGTTACTCGAGGACATCCTCCTACGCAAGGGGGACCCTGTCAAGCTAGGGAGGCGTTGGGTAAGCCGATTCCTGAAGCGGCACCCTCTTCTGAAGGCTTAGAAGGCCAGACAAATCGATTTCCACCGTATCAACGGTGCTACTACCGCAGGGATCAAAGAGTGGTGGCCTTGCCTTCACCTCCCTGAGATCAAGGTCATCAAACCGGAACACCGTTGGAACGTTGACGAGGCCAGGGTTATGGAGGGCATCGGAGTCATCGGGATTGTACTGGGAGCCTCCCACGTACGTCTTTTGCAACGCAAAGAGCCAGGGAATCGTGTTTGGACCTCCTTTATCGAGTGCATCAACGCCACGGGGCGTCACCTCGACCCCCTCGTCATTTTCAAGGGCAGTACGGTTCAACAACAGTGGTTTCCTACGGAGTTGACCACTACGAAGGGCTGAAGGTTCACCACAACGCCTACTGGGTGGACTAGCAACTATGCGGGAGAGCACTGGCTCAAAGAGGTGTTCCTACCCACCACGGTACCACGTAACCCCCGGGAGATGCGGTTGTTGATACTTGACGGCCACGCCAGCCATGTATCAGAGAGTTTTATGACCTTCTGTGCTAAAACAGGGTGCACTGCATGTATCTACCTTCTTACGCTTCGCACGTGCTATAGCCTCATGATCTCGGGGTCTTCAGCGCCCTCAAGAGGTCCTACCGCTCCGTCGTCGATCAACACGGTCACTTCAGCTCTTCAACCGTTGTGGGAAGCGACTATTCCTTTAGGCCTACCGGGAAGCCAGGGGGACCGCCCTCACGAAGGCCAATATCACGGCTGGGTTCAAAGCGACGGGGTTGTGGCCGGTCAATATCGCTAAGCCTCTGATGAGTCGTCTGCTCTTAGAGAACGAGGACGCGCGACGTATTACGAGGCTTGGGAATAACCTCAATTGTGAGCGTAACCCTCTGGCTAAAATCTCTTTCATTGAGAAGACCTCAGCGGTCGTCTGGACTACTCCCAACAAAGCCACGGAGGTGGCCGCACAGGTCCGGGAAATCGGCAGCCACTTCGGCAACAACTCCACCACCCGTTTGTTGTTTTCCGAGCTAGAAAAAGCAATAAGCAACAATGACTTCGATCTCGCAAGGCTAGAGCACAAAAATCACGTTCTCCAGGCTCAAATTGACAGTCTGGAACCGCAACGACGGAAGAGGGTGCAGCCCAACCCCAATGTGGCCTTCGCGACCGTCGTGGAGGTGCACAAAGCGCAGGCGAAGGTTGGTAGGGTGGGGATAGCTTCAGAAAGCGACGGAGATGATACAGACGAGGAATCAATTGCAGAGGAAATCGTGGCGTTGGGCTAGAGGCGATTGATGATAGCCTTATTTTTTCTATGTTGGTGGCCGGTTGTGGGGGTTGGCTGGTTGTGGGGGCCTGCGGCTTGGGGGATCGCTGCCTCCTCTACGATTGGGATGTGTTGTATACTAGCTATGGAAGGCTGCAAGACTGAAACGAAAGATGTGCGATACGAGAAGGCAAGGGGCCGGGGTGAGAAGGACGGAGAAAGGAGGGGCGGGTGATGAAGCGTGTACATACTTGAAGGGATATATAAGCGAATACGTAAATCTAACCCTCGTAGTAGCAGAGTGGTGTCTAAATGTGGGCGGGGTTCGTTCCTTCCACGAGGCAGGCCTAGTACGTGGCCTGAGCTCTAGTCGACATGGGAGCGGTGCCGGCAAGAAGCATTAATCTAGACCAGATCCACCGTCGTCTCCGTTGCACGCACTTCAACTGAATCCTCAGTTGGAGCAGCCCGACCGAACAGGTCGCTTCTCGCACAACCATGTTTCACGGCAAAGAGGCGACAGTGTCCTGCCTGCCATACGGAAAAACCAACTTCAGGTTATCGATTCGCGAGTACTTACAGCAGACAGACAGGCAAGTTTCCACGAGCAGATGGTTCGCAAGATCTTGATGCCATTCCCAAGCACCATATAAAAGCCCCTCTGTGGCCCAAGTGGCAGAGAGTCCGCTCAGTCATTGCTAACAGTGCTTCCCCCGCCGCCCTCCGCTTCAGCCATCACCTTCGTCCTCGTGACACGGCCGCTGCTCGCGTCCATGAAAATCAGCGCTACGACGTCGAGCCCGACATACGGCTGGTACAGGTACTGCATCTCATACTCAATGGCGACGCCGTCGATGCTCAGAGTGCGGTTGTGGCCCGTGAAGGCCATGTCTCGACTATACAGCCCCACGGCTACTCGCCCCGTCTCGCCGCCATCGTTGTCCAGGTACACATCGTACATGCTCCCGTTCTGCGCTAGAACCCGGTTGCGGTGCGTGTGGCCCGCATAATCGTTGACGCTGTACAGGATGTTATGCAGGACGTTATACTCGAGATCGCGCTTCTGGTTCCCGCCGCCGCCACCGCCGCCGCCACGACCACCGCGACCACAACCACTACCTCCTCCCCGTCCCCCTTCCCCTGCGCCTCCCCCACTGCCGCCACCGCAACTACCGCCCTGGCTCGGATTCCCGTTCTCGTCGATCGGCCGACCAAGCGTCTCAGCCGTCTTGTCGACGATGCGGTTGACGCTGCTCCCCAGCGTGGCGACGATCGGGTTCAGGTCGATCGAGTTGAGCACGTCGTTGACCATCTGCACGATGTTGCCCAGTCGGGCCTCGAGCTCGACCTTGGCCGAGATGTTCACGATCGACAGCTTGACGCGGTCGATCGACGCGTCGACGCCCGCCGAGAACCTGAGCAGCTTCAGGACCTGCGCGTCGAGGTTCACTTTCGCCGTGATGTTGTCCACCTCGACCGAGATCTCCTGCACGGACACCGACGCGTTCAGACGCACGTCTGGTTCGATGGGGAGGACGACGCCGGCGGCTGTGTCGGTGTTGGCTGTCTCGTAGCGGGACGACTCGGGGTCGCCGTGTTGTTGGAGGCTGTAGCCGATGTAGCCGTCGTCTGTTTGCTGTTGCTGCTTGGCGAGGCTGAGCCCGGAGATGGTGAGGATGGAGAGGGATAGGGCTAGGGTTAGGGCCTGAAGCCCGGTGTCGAAGAATCTCATGTCTATTTGTGGTACTTTAGGAGCAAGAGAAGGGATGCGCAGCGCCTGGATGTGAGTTGAGGAGGAGTGGCATGCGTTAGCGCGAGTACTGGTCCTATGAAGGTCCTGGCAGGGGACGTGTCAGGCAGGCCAACCACCTACCAGCTAGACTATCCTCATAGCAGGCGTGGGGTAGTAGTGGTCAAGTACGGCCAGTCCATCGAGGAATACGCGTGGATAGGGAGAACCAGCTTGCCGTCGTTCCCTCGTCATCCTGACCTCAAGGGATGGATGGACTCGAGCAAATCGATGCACAACACTCCATGACCGCAAAGCCGACGAGGATATGTGAAAATGTGATTAACTCTGTTCGAAACAGAAGAGTGCATTGCGGAATAAATAGATCACCCATGGTCATAATAGCCAGTATAAGGCCCGGAAAGCTGGAATCTGGTACTGGTTCCCAGTTCAAAAGTTGGCAGCAGATTGCGAGCCATGATTGATGACTGATGATTCGATCCGCTCCAAACGTCGAGACAAGCTTTAATGGTCCGGAGCAAAAGCTCCCCCGCTGTGGGTCACAAAGACTGTCACAAAAGCACTAAAGAGACCCTGGACAGAGCATCTACAGCTGGATGTTTCAGCATTGCCGGTACCCCGCAGCGGCTGCATTGCCCCTGAATCTGCGCAAGGTACAGGGCCCGGCGTTATTTATCTTTGTTCAACCACAGCCTGATCATGAACCCCCGAATCCAGTGAAGATCGTCACTTTACTACCTTACTGCCTCTATTACTTCCACACACACCTCCAGTGCATTATTCTTCAATCTACGATCTATCGGTATCTAGCTTTATGCGGGCACCGAACTAAGGCCTTGCATCCCTTCTGCCTTGGCAATTTCACCGGTCTACCACTCATTTAGCAAACGATCGCCATGGAAGAGCACAACGGATGTGCCAAGATCGGTTCAGAGGACAAACCAACATCTCAGTCTTCAGAAGTTGGCATCGGTAGAGAAGAAGGATGTCCCGCCGGATCACAGACGCCAGGAACCGGAAATGATCGGGCTAGCAGTCCACACAGTCGTTCAGACGCGCCAGACGCTGTCTTGGTAAGCCGCTCTTGATCTCCGGAGATCGTCTCCGACTTGGCCCCTTGCTCTCAAACCTTCCCATATACATCCCAAGTCCCAGCAAGATACTCCGAGCTAGACCGTACCACTTGCCTACAGCCCCTTCGTCCGCTCTGGAGTCTCTCCAGGCGCAAGGGCGGAGGACTATTAGCACACACATTGACTCCTAGTCCGAACTCCAAACGCGAGAAGGCACTGACCAACCAACCGACTGGTTAGAATCAGGACTCTCCAGAATCATGCGGACTTGTCGCCGTCAGTGGCTCCTGGTGGGCATCGTGCTCCTCGGAGCCCTCGTCGTTGCACAGGATACCACAACCACCTCGCCACAGCAACAGTCTCCCGCACCAACTTCGACCCAGCCACCATCATCAGCAAGCCAGTCCCCCGCTCCGACAAGCACAGCTCAGGCACAACCGACAACCAGTAGTGCTGCGTCAACGCAGCCATCATCCAGCGCTCCGCCATCTTCCGGGAGTCTGTCTTCCACCTCTTCGACGCCCGCAACCGCCAGCAGCCCAAGCGTCTCCTCCTCCTCCAGCTCGCTCCCACCACCCGTTGTCGACCCAAACGCCAACCGAGGCCCACCAGACGTTTACCTTAATGTTCCTAACCTATCGGTAGGCCGCATCGAGCTCGACGTCGACAACCTCCAAGCCGAGGTGAACCTCGCGGCCGAGGTCGCGGGCCTGGTGACCATCAACGCGGGCGTGCAGGTCGGCATCAAAAAGGTCAACATCACCATCGCGGATGTGGTCGCCGAGCTCGAGCTCGTCATCCGGCTGGGCCACCTCGTCGAGATAGTCAACCGGACGCTGCACTCGCTCGACCTGAACCCGCTGCTCGTCAACGTGCTGAGCGAGGTGACCGACGTCGTCGAGCACGTCGTGGCCGCCGTCGATGGATTGTTGGGGTCCGTGTTGCAAGGGGGGACGAGGCTGAATTTTATTATCGATAACTTGGGGAACATCGTGCAGGAGGTTGTTGGAGAGGCAGGAGATGTGCTGAGCAGCATCGTGGGGAACTATCAGAGGAACATGACGTTTACGGGGCAGCAGAAGACGCTGGAGGGGGGGCTGGTGCAGAAGACGTATGAGTATTCGCCGCTGGGGGCGTTGGTCAATATTGTTACGAACGCGTTGGGACAGGTTGTGTCTGCGGTTGTGGTTAAGGGGGGCACGACTGGTCCAGGAGGTGGAGGAGGTGGTGGAGGAGGCGGAGGAGGCAGCAGCAATGCTAGTGGTACCGTCGCAACTACGGCGACGATGCAGCCATCGAGCACGAGCTCGGCTTCAGCATCGACAGCTCAAACAACAGGCTGACTGCAGACATAGTCGCGTAATACATCGTGCTGATGTCAGTGGTTCTTCAAGATTTTTTTTAAACAGAGGGAGTGCAATATGTCGAGTTGAACAGTTTCAAGTCCCGGACAACCACGTTGATGATCTTTCCAATAGACATGTACCTATCCGGATGATACACGGCTGGGCCAATGGCTTTGGAATGTGCGTCCACTACTGTGTGAACCACGATAGACCTCCCAGAGCCTCGACCTTCTGCCGCGAGCGAATGACCTGCTAAGTAACTCCAAGATATTCACACTCGGTTTTTGATGCTGTTAAGTAGTTTGATCCGAGAAACCCTTCTCTAGCCTCGTCGCCTTGCCCGCTTCGGCCATCCGGCCTCGGGTGACTCCTGCCCCAACGCACCTTCCCTCTCTCCCCGGTTTCTCAGCCTTGCAGACTCACTCCTCGTCCTTTCCACCCTTTCTGCTTTTGTATTCCCTCCTCTTCCTCTTCCTTTTCTTCCTCCCTTCCATTACCAACACCAACTTCCACAATCTACCGCCGGCCATCAGCAATCCCGCTTCTGTCTAACAAGATCATCATCGCCAGAAATACTACGTCCGCACCATATCTTGTCAAATGCAGGAACACGCTTCCCCGATCGTTTTGCACTCCCGCGTGCCAGATCTCATGTATCACAGCTACGTCATCTTCGTGGTGCTTTATCTGTACTTCTCGCTGTTCATCTATTCCATTTTACGCTTCATTCTTTGTTACTTCTTCATCAACCCATTCCGCGGACAGGCCTCTGACGGAGGGGCCGAGTCCCTGGTCTAGAGCAAGGCTGGATGGAGATCGTCGCGGTTGACAAGCCTGCCTAGCCGCAGAACGAGAGGTACGGATTGAACAAATTGCTCTGCTGCCTCACGGTGATCTTGCTCAAAAGCTAACGACGTGGTACAACGGGTACACATAGCGCGGTTCGAAGTCCACGCGGCGTCGCCGAGGACTGCTGGCTCTCCCCTTGCCAATCAAAGCCGAGGACATCACCTACTAGAATGGTGAGACTTACCCCTACGAAGCAGCTGTTCGTGCCCTCGGCTTTCCGGTACGGTCAGGGGTGGCAGTACAGCCAGTAGTTACATCAAGGCTAACGCGGGATGGCGCGACAGACATCATCAATGTAACACTCGTTGGCTGCCCACCGCGGGCACCGCCACCTCCTAGCGCTGGGAATATTTTGGCCTTGTTGGAAGGACCGTAACTGCCGATTTTTGGGAGAAAGCGCGAGCATTGCGAAGATGGCGGAGGTTGAAGAGTCATGTTGGTGAGCGGGGAGAGCAGGGAGATGCAGGAGATGCAGATATTCAGTATTCTGTCCAGTTCGCTGAAAGCTCCTCACCGGACTGCTGGATCGAACAAAGCGAGTAGGACGAAGCCTCGGTAAGTTGGCAGGTCAGACGCATCGGATCAGCGGTGAGAGAGTTTTGCGAAATAAAAGCAGATCGTGCAGTCCTCAACAGCCTCAACAGTCTTCCCGTGCTTGATGGCTCGAATGAATTCTTGGTAGTGCTTAATCCCATTGGCATGTCGCAAGGCTGACGGAGGCACATTGGGATCAAATATGTCCAGCGTAGGCAACGGTCTTCCATTAAGTCCTCAGGCGACAGTCTTACCACGGAACCCCATCGGTGCGCTAAGGTAGGTAGCTAAGGTAGGTAGGTAGGTGGATATAATAAAAGGGAGCCTCCCGCCATGTAGCAGAGCATATATATATCTAGCAGCTGTCCTGACTGCTCAAACACCACCCAGCTCTGCCCAGCCTCTGTTGCATTTCAAGCTAATCCCCCCTCCCTCCCCCGCCCCTATCTGCCCTGACTCCTCGATCACCACCCAGCCTACCCCCTGTTGCATTTCAGGCAGATCCACATCTTCTGGAGGGGAGATCGGGGGATTCCCAGCCAACCCACCC
>PYST01000397.1:0-32393 GCA_003049485.1 Ophioceras dolichostomum | reverse complement strand
GAAAGAGTGAATCGCGTGGAAAGGTGGTGGTACGGGCAGAAAGTGCGCAGGGTAATCGTGTGCGCAGGGTAATGGTGGCTCACGTTATATATATATATATATGATGCGTCCTAAACCGGCATACACAGCGCGAACGAAAAACATCACTAGCTATGATCAAGGGGGGGAATATATATATATCCATCCACACCACTCTACCAATACAATACAACCAACCTGCTCATCTCATCCCAAATCTCACCCCGTGCTCCTCTCCCCCGGCGGCCGCCACTCCAGCTTCAGCCCCTCGAAGACGCGCCTCTCGGCCGTGAGCATGTCTGGCGCCTTGCCGAGCGGGCCGCCCCCTCCCTCGAGGTCGACCCAGGCGCCGTCGACGCGGCTGCGCACGCCGCTGCTGTCGAACTTGAGCTTGAGCTCGTTCCGGCAGTAGCGGCGCAGGTCACGCTGGAACGTGATGCCGCTCGACCAGCCCAGGACTGCGCACCCGACCGTCCTCCAGGGGCTGACGATGATGTCGACCCTGCGGTGCGGGTTCGGGTTTTTCTTCTTCCTCTTCCCGCTCGCCTTCTTCTTCTTCCTGGTGGCTGCTGCTCTCTCCTCCTCCTCGCTTTTTTCGCCACCCTGTCCCTGTCCTTTTTCCCCTTTTTGACCTTGTTCTTCTTCTTCCCCATCCTCCTCGTCCCCGTCCTCCTCCTCGTCAGCTTCGGCTTCCCACTTCGGGTCCTGCCACACTACAAGCGCCTTGTCGAGCGTGTCGAACCCGCTCCCGGGCACGGTGCTGTTGCCCTTCCAACTGACCGCCACCTCTCCGCGCTCCGAGTTCTTAGTCGTCAGCGAGAGGGTGTACGGTATGTATCCCGCGTCGTTAAGGCTCCTCACGAGCCTTCTGATAAAATTACGCGTGAGGGACTCGACTCCGTCCGAGGGATGGCTGATGACTATGTCGACGTCGCCGCACTCCTTTTTGCCTCGGCGGTATCCGCCCACGATGGCGCCCTGGAACCCAGGGACTAGCCTGTTGGCGTGGGTCATGACCACGTCAGCGATAGCCTCGACCTCGCGCCGGGGTATCTTGAGCAGGAACTCGTCGTAGAACTTGACGCCGATCTGCTGCACCTGCGAGAGCGAGCCCCAGCCTTCCGCAACTACGTCGTCCAGGTCGCGCCAGCCTTTGTTGTACCACTCCCTAGCCGTGGCGTCGGCTACGCCCCAGACGTCGTAGAACGTCTTGAGCACTTTGAGCTTCGGATCCGTCTCGGCTGCTTGCGCCTCGCGGACGATGCCGGTGTTCTTGAACTCCTTGTAGAGCTCGGCGATCTTTGGGCCGCATCCAGGTAGTCGAGACACCTCTTGTAGCACAGTCAGTCGAGTTGTCAAAGCCCCTCAGAGGAGATATCCGGACATAGGCAGGATCATGTCGAAATCACGGTAGACGACTCACCTTCATCTGCCGTTAAGCTGTAGGGATACGCCGCAAGGCTAGCTATCGCCGACGAGTATGCTCGGATCCCGACCTTGTCGCCCTCCAGCTGTCTGATCATCCTGATCTTCTTCAGCTCTTCTATAAAGTTCTCGTTCGGCGGATTGATGGGAGTGGGCCGCTGGCACGAATACTGAGTGTGCAGGTAGTCCGGAATGGGCGGGAGCTGGGCCACTGCGTCGTTCTCAGACGTCGTCCGGCGTACCAGTGTGGGTGGCGGAGGCGGCTTCTTGAACACGAGGCGAGGCATCTTCTCTTGATATTCCTTCCGCGCGGCCCAGTGCGAGTGCTTACTCGGGGCTTGAGGACGAGAAGAGGCATCCTTCTGTGCCCTCGCTAGGATTTGTGCTGGGTCTACGACGCGGAGACGAGAGGTCTTCTCTGGGGCACCTACAACGGTGGCCTCTTCTTCCACCTTTACTCCGTCATAGAGTAGGTACTCTTTGAGGGGAAGAACCTCGCCGCGCGCCAGCGAGTCGGTGAACCATGTCAGGCGCGCGACCTGAATTCTCGGACCTCGGGAGGAGGCACCTGAACTCTTTGATGCCGAGGTGGTGTTGGTGCTGGCAGTTTCGGGTCTGGTGAGATCCTCAGCATCGTCAGCTCCATCACCCTGACCGGCGCTGAATGGATCAACCCTTCTGCGTTTAAGTGGCCGTGATTCGAGTTCATCTTTGGCCTCCTCGGTCGTTACGTGAAGGCGACGAAGCTCGAATAATGCCCGCTCTTTCCGGCTAATCTTCCCTAGGACAACCTCAGCCTCATTTATGTCGTAGGTCAACGTCGGGATCCGTTCCTCGAAATCGTGTAGCTCATCGGGTTTGAGATGCGAGGAGAGAAGATAGATCATAGGAAATTCGAGAGGCATGTTGTGGACCGTGCAGACCTCGAGTGATGTAATGCAATTGAGAAATAGAAAAATACGGATCAGGGTATCGCGAGGAAGAATGATGACGGAGTTCACACGAAGCCGAAGATGGGCAATGGAAGGTTGGAGGCGGGAGATGCGGTGGAAATTCAGATTGAACCAGAATCGTGCGCTTGCCACCAGTGGTCAAGTTGCAGGTTAAACTTGAGATGGGAATGCCTGCAGAATAGATCCAACAATGGACTTGAATTATATCTGAGCATAACGGAGCACCCTGCCTTTCTCAGTCGATGCAGGACGGAATGATCAAAACCCCGCTCATCATCAGTGCCTTTGAGAGGCAAGCTCAATGAGCGTGATTGGCTGGACGCTAGACTAACAGCGGCATGCATCAATCCCACGTCTGCGACACCAAGAATACGGCAGCAAAAAAAAAAAAAATTTAATAAGAAAATAGAATAATTCCAACAGTTCAAGAATGAAATGCTAAATTTACCAACCAGTGCAAGACTACCTACCCTACTGGTCTGTGAGTATATGTCCTAAGACTCAAAAAGAGAAAGAAATCTGTGCGTCACACGTACACTCGCCACGGGTTGTCCCTCCGTTCCACAATTCCAACTAAAAACGCCTGGCCGGCCTCAAGCCGCGGTCCTGGAATCTATCTCCTCGTCCTCTTTCTGTACAGGTTAGATTCGCCAGTGGGCACGGCGGGCAGGGTCGTCCGGCGCCACAAGCGATGTAAAGAGACGCCCGGCGACTTCCTCCGCGTCGAGAATGTCCGGGCTATCCGGGGCTTGTAGGACGACCCTGCACATCTGAGACCACGTCGTCCGTCTCCTGAAGCTCATCACGGGAGCACTTTCTGAGGAGGCAAAGGTTGCCTGTGTTTTCGCTGAAGGGGGCCCAGACGAGTCCGTGGAGCATAATCTTTCGCAAGTTTTGGCAAATGCATATAATTTCGGATGGTTCGCAGCCGCGTTTCTTGGCCGCTGGATGCATCTCACGCCACAGAGCGGAAGTTTCCTGAGCTGGGTCGAAATAGGGTTCGATGTAGGCTTCAGAGCAGGCGTCAGAGCAGTAGAAGTCTCAAGAGTTGTTGTAGTGGAGGTATCGATCTCAAGCGTCTGGGTGGACAGCGTAGTCTGGAATCGAGTAATCTCGAGATTGGTCTCAAGAACCTGCGTGGCCAGTGTCGTCTGAATTTGGAGAGTGCCGAGACTCAGGGTAAACAGTATCGTCTCGTTCTTGGCAGCAGCTGCAGCCACGAGGGCGCTTGTGAGGAGGAGACCGTACAGTCGCATTTCGAATGTGAGGAGCGGGAGTTCCTGGATATTCGAAAATGAAGTTTTGCTGTCTGCCAGGAATCACTAAGTCGTACAGGGTTTGCCGCAAACTTCCACGGTGGTAATCTTCATCTTCTCGTGCACAGTTTAACCGATGACGAAGGATGAGGTGTAAGAGATGTATGATGTCCAATACCAAAACCCAAAATCAGCCTCATCGAATGTGTGGACGAGGCATGAATTTCCGCCTTTTCCATCAACCCCTCGGTCAGGCGGCGTCTTCAGACATTTCACTGTCTGCTTCTTAGGATTTAACAAAACTGTCTGCTTCGACAGCCCAATATGCCAGCGTTCCCTTGCTGGGGACCGTCGTGGTCTGCTTCTGTAGATCGGCAGAGACTTCTAGTCTGCGGTCCATCTCGGGCCACTGGTGACTATGAATGCTCCCGCTCCCGCTCCATCGGCAGTCCGAGGAGCAACCGAACCTCGCAGTCTCCGGGTCGAGTTGGTGGCGGCGAGAACGAGGCCGAGCGGAACGACAGGAGCTGCAAAAGCGACCCCAGCTCTGTATTCTTATCCAAGAGAGACAAATTATTGCTCCCCTTGGCAATAATTCATGTGTCTTACCCACGGCGAGTGTGCACTGGGTTGTCAGAACTTGGCTGAGATGGGAACCGGTGGCAGATGGAAACCCGACATATCCCACCTGGGTGTACTGCCTTTACCCCAGTTGGCTGCACTGTGTGTCGACTCATATCTCTTGCTCCATCTTCTTTCTCAAGCCATCGCCTCTGGAGTGTTGGTGTTTGTCTTTGATTCGGCGGGTGTGTCTGGAGCACTTCTAGTGGTACCGTCAAGTGTCACAAGAGATGACTCTGGCGCTGAACTAGCCCATATCATCAAAGAGGTACAACGATCAAGAAAAAAAAAGGAAAGTTAAGAAAAGAATGAGAGAGCGAGAGGAACAAGTCCGGACGGGGCTCATGCAGACCTCTACCCAGCAGATTCAAGCGCTGTTTGCTCAATCGTAGTCCGGCATACATGTCGGATGGCTGGAACAAAAAGGTCGTCGATGATTGCCTTCAACATATATTAAATAATGTTCAGTTCAGAAGGAAAAGCCGGAGGGCTATCGTCCAAGGTAATGACAGCAAACTTTCACGCTCATTGACGGAGGTATAGTGTGGAAGGTTTGATGCAGGGTAATGAATGATGGAAAGTGCATGACAGGCGATGACTCAGCGTTGAGCCAGTGAGCCTCGCCACAACTTCAATCTTTCGACAAGGCAGCGCAACAGTGAAGGACTCCGGCTACAATACCAACGCATCCTATTCGGCCTCCGCATTCCTCTCTTTCATTCGGAGTCGCCATCGCGAACCTAAACAACAGCGTGAGCCGTCGCCGCTTTCAGCTCCTGGTGAGAAGCTTTATCCGAAAACAGCGACAAACTTTCTTATTCGCATCTTTTAGAACCTAAAAGGACCCGCCCCCGACAGCGTTCGCGACGTGGGCGACAGAGTGAACGATGACTGGTTTTGCGACGACGAGGTAGCACTTGTTTGAGTGCTACGGCTGCGACGCCCTAGAGACTCCGGCTCATCGCCATTCTCCCCAATCCTTTGTGCTACATAGTTACTCTCCCGTTCCTCGAGCGATCCTCTTATTCTCCATCTGTTGCGCTTCCGCAACGCGACTCCCGCGTCGTCGCCCATCTTCGTCCTCCGACCTTTCGCAAACGGGATTACCCATCCTGCCCTGACTACGGCATCTGCCAAACCCATCCTTTATCGAATCTCGACTTCTCACCTCACGATGGATCTCGCCCAGACGCTCGTGCGCTCCGTCGTGCGGTCGTTTTACGACACCAAGCATGTGCTAGTTGTCGATGCGCTAGTGATACACTCAGCGTGCGTCTCCCGTCATCATGTCCATCCTTCTGTCGTCCCTGGCTGAGGAGAGGATGGATTGTTGACCTGGTCCTCCCACTCAAACAGTTTGCGCGACGATGATCTTGCGTATCTCATGAACATGAATACCAAAGACTTGCACAAGCTGTGCGGGCGCCTTAGAGAGGACAGGTTCTTGACAGTGTAAGAGTCCCTCCAACCCTTCTGAACGGCGCGCATTGAACTGCGCAGTCGCATCACCGTACATGGTTTCTTCGCGCATCTACTTAATAAGCATTCATCATTCTCATCTTCCTTGCCGAGCAAAATAGACACACTCGTCCGGAGATCAAAGAAGGCCAGCAACGGCCCATCAGCAGGACATACTACTTCATTGACTACCGACAGGCGATCGATGCGATCAAATGGCGCGTGTACAAAATCGACAAGGAAATGCAGGGCGCCGCCGTGCCCGAGGACGAACGCAAGGAATACTTCTGCGAGCGCGTGGGCTGCATGAAGGAGTACACGCAGATGGAGGTCCTCGACAAGCCTAGCCCTCGCGGTTTCCTGTGCCACACGTGCGGCTCGGTGCTCAAGCACGACCCGGAGGGCAAGACCGGCGGGCATAAGCAGTCCAGTCGGATGAACCAGCAGTTCAAGTTCATCACGAACCTTCTGCCCGACATCGACAAGGCCACCATCCCGGATAACACCTTCGAGGTCGCCCTACGCGGCGCCCGCGAGGTCGTGCGCGACGCCCTGCACCAGGTTGCCGCCAGCGTCGCCGTCGACCCGGCCATGCACCGCCAGGCCGCCGTCAAGGGCCTGGTGAACACCGGCCCCAAGTCGATCGAGGTCAGCGTCACCGCCGGCGACGGGCCTACCGAGGCCGAGAAGGAGGCGGAGCGTCTGCGCAAGGAGAAGCACGCCCAGCAGAATGCGCTTCCGTCATGGATTTCCCAGAGCACTGTGACCGGCGATGCGTACGACCTGGACGCAGTCAAGCAGCAGCAGAACGCCGCAGCAGCAGCCGCCGCCGCCGCCGCCAACGGAACCAGCGGCCTCTCCGGCAGTACCGGCGCGGAGGCGGGCCCCTCAGCCGCTTCCGACTCCAAGAAGACCGCTACAGACGCGAAGGACCACGCCGAGATCGACGACCTCTTCGCCAAGCTCAAGCGCGAGCAGGAGGCCGAGGCCCAGCGCAAGGCCGCGGCCGTCGAGGAGGAAGAGTCAGACGACGAAGAAGACGAGTTCGAGGACGTCATAGATCCGGTTGCCAGCGGCAGCACCCCAGCAAACAACTCTGCGGGTGGGACGCCGTCCAGCACGGCCCCTGCGACGACGACAGCGATGGCGACGGCGACGGCTGCGGCTTCGTCTCTGCCGATCCCACGACAGTCATCGTTGAAGCGCGACTCATCTAGCGGGCCCAACTCTGGCGGCGCGTCCCCCAACGGCGTCGCCGGCGGCACTCCGGGTTCCGCCGACGGCCGACCTGTCAAGAAAGTCAAGGTTGAGGAGCCGGCGCCACCTGCTGCCGCTGCTCCTCGCGCGGCACCTGCTGCCGGGGACGACAATGGCGATAGCGATGAGGACCTCGAGTTTGAGGACGTGACAGCCTAACAGGCACTCACACGAACCTCCACACTCTTCCTAAGACCCTACATCCAAAGACTCCTGCACACACTATCCTCTATCCTCCTCCTGCGGTATCATCACTATGTCACCCTTTCCGTCCTTGCAGATTGTACATCTTTCACAAGGCGGATGTTTAGGAACGCCGTCCACTTCTTTGTCCCCAAGGCCAGACAAATTGTGTCATGAGGTCGGGGCCTGTATTTGGTCGGCTGGTGGTTGGTTGATCGGTAGGTACGCAGGTAGGTAGGAACTCAGGCCAGGTGAAGGCAAGGCTGGCGACAGAAGCCCAGAAAGGGGCTTCTAGGCCACCCCCCTCCACACCTGCGTCCTGCTCTACGTCAAATGAAAGCGTGGTAACAACAAGCAAACAAACAAATCAGAAGGCCGCGCTAGTCTCCATGGCGTGAGCCCACTTACTGTTTGACTGATCGGTTGACTTACTCTCATGCCTCGTGATGATGCAAGTACCGGAACTGGCCTGGTTTTCACTAGTTGAACAACCAACATATGTGTCGCTACTTCTCTACCTCGCGCGTTCACATTATATGCCAGTTCCCAGATCAAATATAGACGGGCTACTCTGACGCCTTGTATCCTAGACATGGTCTAGGTGCCTCGTTTCACCCGTTACAATCTGTGTCACCGCTCTTGATGCCGGTGCTGCCCTCCCTAATGCCAGTCAAGAGGAATTTGAAAGTTGGCATTTCATAAGTTCGATCGATTCATACTACACGTAATTTATCCTCTCTGCACATCGTACCCCCGTTCGTCCACCTAAATTTACCTTCCCCGGAACCGGGTTCAAGTATTAAGGAAAAGAAAGGAAAAAACACAAGCCAAGACATGCATATGCATGCTCTTTCATCCATTGGCAACAGCGCCCCCACAACCCTGTGAGCTGGCTGGCGACCTAGTCCTCAACATGGCCTTTTGTTTTCTGCCTCAGCAAACCTCCATACCCCCATCAACCTCCTGAACTTTCAAGCTCAGCTCGTCCCGCTCACGGCCAACCTGCAAGTGTTGTGAAGCAGTTGTTAGAATAACACACGGTTCAAGACAAAACACACGGGTAGAAAAGAGTTGTTTAGGTAACATACTTCATCAGATGATCCATGAAAGTCTGGAGCGAGACATCATCTGTGAAGATGGTCTGGGCCGTCTGGGCACCGACGCCACCGTATGCGCCAGTGGTGTGCGTGGTAGATGGGTTGAGCTTGGAGAGCAGGAAACGTGCCTGCGAACCGCCTGCGTCGCAGACAATGAAACGAGGCAGCGGGAAGCGATCCGTGATGAGGTCCTGTTTCGTTGAAATAATATTAGTATTGGCAACATATGGCCGGTGCAAGGGATAGCCGAAAGGGGATGGATGGCTCACCAAGGCATCGTCCTTGGGTTGCTGCAACAGCTGCGCAAAGTTCTCGTAGCCCTCCTGGTCCTGGTAGCCGGCCTTCTTCCACTGGGCAATGGTCTCGCCGTGGAAGATGAGGATGTGGAAGAAGGTGTCGAGCAGCAGGATGTGGGTGGCCTGGATGGAGGCCGAGTCGAGCAGCACAGGCTGGCCGCCCTCCTGGTCAAAGGTGTACGAGTCCAGCGTGGGCTGGATCATGATGAGAGAGTTGCTCACGTCCTCATGGTTCAGCACGTGGCGGTAGAAGGCTGTCTCATCGGGTGAGTTGTTGAAGACCTGGAGGAACTGGCTGCGGCGCAGGTGGAACATAAACTGTGGGTACAGAGTGAAGTTCTTCTCCAGACGGAACGAAGAGGGGTCATCCTTGCGGTAGTCCGCGAACCTCGAGCAGAGGCTGATGAGCATGCGGTCGACCCAGCGGAGTACGTCAGGGCCGTCGTCGACCTCGGCCTTGAAGACGGCGATTCGCGACATGAGCACCGCGGCCGCCTCCTGGTCGAACGACTGTGCGATAGCCGGGTCGCCGGCGGGACCGCCCAGGTTACGCGCGATGGTCGTCACGCGCAGGTGGAACTGGCCTGAGGAGTGCTGGTAGTAGGTCAGGAACTGCATCATGCCCTTTTGGGGCGCCTGCGCCTGCTGCGGCGATGGCCCGCCCTGGGCGATCTCGAAGTAGATGCCGTAGCTGGAAGTCGGGTCGATGCCACACATCTTCCACGAACACGTGTTGCCGATACCACATTCGGTCTCGCCGACCGAAGTCGACTTCTTGTTCATCGACACAGCGTGACCAATCAGGCCGGTAACCTTCAACTCCTTGGTTGTGAGCACCTCGAGAATGGCGTTGAAACCCATCAGGAGGGTCTCGTCGCCATCCTTCTCGAACACTCGCACGAACGACTGCTTGAACATGGACGATGTAAAGCTGTCAACGAGGATCATGTGGCCACCAGTCGAGTTGCAGAGGCCCTTCATCTCAAGTAATCCGACTTGGTCGAGACAGCCGGCGAAGATGTCTATTATGTGCCCATTGTGAGCGGTCCTTTTGGCAAGTGTGTCGTAGAACTAGATAGATAGGGGGCTATTATCAGAAAACCACGAGCTGCACCTCTAAAGCAAACAGATAAGTCGGATGAGATCAAGTCTAGCTTACCTTCAACGCCTTCTTGTAGTATTTGATGTTATCCCGGTCGATGTCGTGGTGTGAGCGCATGGGTTCCCTGAGTTCCGAGCTAACGACCATGCCTGGCCCCTCGGTGGCGGGACCGGCGGCGAAGAGCATGATGCGGCCACCTGAGTTCTGGAATGACGACTCGAGAAGACCAACAGCAACGCTCAGGGCCACTCCAGTACAGCGAAGGTTCCGCCTATCGCTAGCGACTGGCCAGGGGTCCTTCTGCAGCTGTTCGAGGGCCTTGGTGAGCTGGAATTCGCACTGCTGCACTGGGAGCAGGAAGCGGGACGCGGGTCCCATGGGTGCCGGCCGGCCGGGCTGAGCCTGCATGCCGGGCCGGAATGGCATCTGGCCAAGACCGAGCATCTCCTGGACCTGCTTTGGCGCATAATCCTTGCTTCCACGGAAGACGTACGACTTGGCGCACTCAGTGTAGCCGATCTCATGAACTTGAGCCTGCAAAGTGAGAGTTAGCAGTAATTCATGCAATAGGTTGCCAATGAAATGAGCTCCGCCGCGAAGGACTCGCCGAGCAGAATGCATCATCATACCATCGTGCCGAAGGTGATAAGCCCAACAAGGGCGTTCTCGGGGAGGAGGCTCAGGCTCATAACCAGGGACTCCTTAAGGGCAGCCAGGCTGTCCTCCTCCTGGCAGGTGTCGACGACATAGAGGAAGATGGGTGGGCTCGGCGCAGGGCGGGAAAGCCTGTACTCGATCGTCGTGTTGGACGGATGCAGCTCCGGAGGGATCGCATTGGCGGTGATGTCCTTGTAGTGCGGTGGGAGGGGGTTACGCGAGAGGCAGAAGGGGCATATCCAGATACGAGCACGGACGTCGACGGAGCTATATCGTATGGTACAGGTGCATGTGATTAGCGTCCTGCTCGTGTACTGCGACTGGGCTAAACAATGTTTGCCAGGACCCGGACCGAGTCCGAGGTCGGACCGGACAGAAGGCCTACCAGAACGGGTTCAGGACGGAGCGGCACGGCTGCCTGCACGTCACCGGCTCGAACTGCAGAAGCGGAGTGTCGGGCTTCTCCTTTAAGGGCGTGTACAAGGCGCCGATGGGGACGACCAGGCGGGAAGCTTCCTGTAGCGCAGAAGCAGCAGATGAAAGTCAGTGGTTGTCGGTTGGGTTCTGTGGCGGTCCACGGCGTGGGAATATCCCTCATCCCGTTGTGTAAAGAGGGAAACAAAAGGGGCAGGGCAAGCAAAAACCGACCATGCGAGTGCTGGGGAAGACGTTCCAGCTGAGGCGGACGCCATCGCGATCCTCCACCTCGCTCCACTGCTCCTTGAGATTTTCGTAATCCATGGTGCAGCTGCCGAACTCGGGCGCGGCAGAGTGCGGTTGTGGTTGTGGGTTTGGTTTTGGTTGTTGTTGTGGCAGTATAAAGTCGGGACAACTAAGGTGCTGCCCGCCGGTGTGCTTTGAGGGGTACCGATGATAGTTGGTGGGATGTCGCTGGCAGCAACGCTGACCGTATGTTGCCAATCCCAAACACGAAGCCGCCCTCAAAGTTGATGCGGGAATGGGCAATGCAATGTGTGGTCGAATTCGTGCGGTGGGAGAAAACCTAGTCCACTTCTGCGTCTACAGGCCACGGCAACAAAACCTCGCGACGTGGCCGATTTGCCCCGATTGAACTCGTTTCGCTAAGGACAGTTCAACGAAGCTCATTCCCCTCCAAAAGGACACGGGCGAGCTTCTCGAGCACGAGGCCATGTGGCTGAGTGGCTGTGCGCTCAGGTTGATATGTGGCGAGTGCAACAAACTTTGCTTGGCAAGCTTCCATGTCGTCCAGGGTTACAGTGGGAGGGCGGCTCGGCGCCTCTTCTCGCCTCCCTGTGTCACCTCACTGTCCCTCACGCGAGCAACATTGGACTCGGAATGAACCGAATCTCAACGGACTCGTAACCCATCATCATCGCCATCATCAGTTTGCTCCGGCGACACACATTCACCGGCGAGTCGGAGAGACGGAGACTTTGTTTGTGACCGTCCCAACAAGATACAGAACGCCATTGACTCGATTGGGGGAGCTGACCCCCGATTTTCAGGCTGTGCTTGTGCGGCGGTACCCAGAACCGAGACTGACGTTGACAACAAGATATATCTCCTCGCTTGTGCTCCGCCCTAACTACCATTCCTTCCCGATTACCGCGCCAATGCGTCTGCCTGAGATCTCCTCCCCACTGAATTGTCTATCACGGCCTCGTCTGCTCCTGATTTAGGCTTTCCGTTTTGCGGAAGCCTAGCGCGCTAGTCTTAGCTCACCTACCAACCGCAATGGCACAGGCTGCGCCAGGTGCAAAGCCAGCAGCCTCACACCGCCAACAGCCCGCGATGTTTGATGCGATGGCCTATGCGACGGCCTATGCGATGGCTGATGCGTGTCCAGATCTGGAAGTTTTGGACACCCGGAAACTGTAGCGCCCTTCCTTCATCGAGTACAGACCACCAACCTAGCCTTTGGGACCCATCGCGCTTCCAAGGATATGGTCTCTCCCTACTGGCCGGCTTCCGAGAACCTGCGATCATTGGTTCCCAGTTTTTATTTTGAAGGAAGCATGACCATAGGCAAGGATACTGCCGCTTCCAGGGATGCTTCCGTAGGGCAAAGCTGCTCCACTGATGATGGCACATTTGAGATGTCTTGGCGGTCGGACTATGGGCTCCTCTCACGCTTCTAAATGCGAGCATTTCCCGTTTCGTGCAACGGCAGTTTGCCTCTTCAACGCATTCGTCGTTGGGCTACTGGCATTCTCCCACGTGTCTGGGCCGTGTCTGACCCCATCACATCAAAGCCTGATCCTTTCTCCTTTCTAGTAGTCTAAAGTCTAGACAGACCTAACAGGGGTCTCCGGGACGAAGGCTTGACGTGCTCCTTTCCGGGGGTTGAAAAGTTCTTGGTGGTGGGATGGTGGGCAGGACTTAGATTGCTCCTCCGCCACCTCTCATTCTTTTCCTCTGCTCCTTCTGCTTCATTTCTGCCTCTTGTTTTATTAATTCTGCTTTATTGTTTTGCCTGACCTTTGGGTTCTGCCTGTCGATAGACTAGCACAAGGTCGGACTCACGGGTTTCACGGATCCCAAACCTTAGCTACCCGTTCAAGTCGCGTGCGCGGGTCGGTCCGCCTCAGGATCATCTCAGAGGAGTCGGCGGCCAGGATGAGGATACGGACTTTATGTGCGGCCTATGTCGCGCTCGGTCCGCTTCCTTCACTGGCGAGCTTGGTGACCTCAACCCCGGGCTTAATACCAGACTTGGATCGCAGACAAGAGGCTGGACTCGTCCTCTCGTCGGTTTTCCTTCGGAGGGGATATCATTCTTGTGAGTGGAGTAGGGGAGGAAGTTCGCTGTATAGTCCTAACAACACTACTCTCTCTGGCTGTCTGCTAACCTCGTGCTTTTGATATCAAGCTGCCGTACTCGATGGCTGGCTATACATCGACGGCGGAGAGTTTGCATACTCGACTTCGACTGGCCCAAAGTTGCAGTATTGTACGCGAGATTTGCCGTTTCCCCCTCCCCTCCACGTCCTAGTCCAACTTGAACCCCGCCCATATCGCATCGTCCAATATGCCTCGAGTTTTAATGACTTACTGTAATGCGCAGCTACGTCCCTCCTTGCCATCGACCTTTCGCAAGACTTCACTACAGCTTCGGCACAAATAATAAACATCGTGAAACCTCCAGAGGTGCCGTCTCAGAGGGGCGGGGGACTCTGGGTGGATGAATCGAAGAAGCTCCTATACACAGGGTTCGCCGGAAGGGAATCCTGGTTCAGAGGGCCGTACCAGGCGACTGGATTGTGGTCCTTCGCTCCGAACGGAAAGGGCAGTGGAACCTGGACCAACTTGAACTCCAGTGCTCCGGAGCAGTTCCGTACAGTGGCCAGGCGTTGGCAGGGCCAGAGCGCGAGCGGGGACGGGAAAGGTTACTTCGTGGGAGGTCAGTCGCGTTACCACTGCTTCGTCCACCTCTTCACTAGAGGCACAAAGACAAGAAGCTGACATGAAGCTACACAGGCTACGTCGGGAACTTCTCGACGGAGTTGAGCGATGAAATACCCGTCCCCGGCATGTTTGTTTACGACTTCGCTGCAAACGTGCTCAAGAACCTCACTTCGGATACCCTATCCACACAATTGACAGTCCAGAAGGGAGGCATGATCTATGTGCCGAACTTCGGACCCAAGGGCATCGTCGTCTCCATCGGCGGCGCTCATAGAGGGAGGACAGACGCGGGCCAGGACTTTCTGTTTTCCATGGGTACTGCACAGATCTACGACCCAGACAAAGAGGTGTGGTACGACCAAACCTTGACGGGAAGCCCGCCCGCTGCCAGGAAAGATTACTGTGTTGCCGGCGCGGCCTCCAGCAACCGAACCTTCGAAATCCTTGTCTACGCGGGATGGGGCGGGCACCTGGGTACCGACGCGACCTCGTTCGATACGGCCTACGTCCTCTCCCTCCCATCGTTTCGCTGGTTCCAGGCGGATTACCAGCCCATCCGCCCACGGCACGGCTTGACTTGCAATTCTATTGGCGGCGGCAAGATCCTGACTATTGGAGGGGTGGACACTCTCCAGAACGAGAATACCTTTCCGTACGGTCTTTATGGCCATGTCTTTGACACGGCCGACCCTTTCAAGCAGGGCCTCGGCATCTTCGATCTCACCACTATGACCTTCAACGACTCCTATTCGGCGGCGCATCAGGGCGAGTACAGACTGAATGCCGATATCCAGGCATACTACCACAAAAAGTGAGTACATTTCTCAGAGTTTACTTTTTTCCGCCCTTGTTTCTTGTTCTATGCGGAGAAAAACGGGCGAGTGGCAATAGCCACCTCCCTGAGCTGTGTTGGGAACCAGTGGCTAACAGTGCTTGATGTGCCAGCGGCCGGATGCCAACCTTTGACACTTCGGGCCTCTCGGACGTGTTCGCAGTTGAGAATTTTACGACGCAAGCCTCAGGAACAGGAAGCTCTACATCCTCGTCAAATGATGCAACTTCGACCAGCGCTACGAACATCGGTGCCATAGTGGGCGGTGTGATGGGTGGCGCCGCCATGATCGCTCTCGTTGCCGTCGGCGTGTACTTCTTCATGCGCAGGAAGCGGCGCGGAGGCGCGGTACCGCTCTCAGGCTCAGCGGCGGTATACACGCATGTGACCGGCGGTGGTCCGCCGAAACAAGAACTTCCCTATGACCCAACGTTCCCGGAGGCCTTATACCAGTACCAGGCTCAACAACAAGCCCAGAACCAGAGTCCGATAGCCCCGTCAGAGCTACCGTCGCACAACTACTACGGCGGCGGTGGCGGTCCAATGCCCGTGGACTACTATCCCGCTGCTGAAACCACTCACAATCAGCGGACCGTCGGCGCAGAGGCGAAGTTCCAAGAAGCAACCCAAGGAGTCTACTTCCCTCCACAGACCTATGAGCTCCAGCCGCATCGCTACCACGACCTCTCGCCAAGAAACTCGCAATCCAGTCTATCACAGTCACACAGTCCAGTGTCGACTCAGATACACGAAGTCCAGGGCCATCAGGACGGCCCCGCGACGACGCCTGCCGAATACAACTACAAATACAACGTTCGCTTCTAATGCTAATGGCACATTTACGAGTACGAAAGGGTTCACTCAGGTTATTGACGACTACAGGTAGTCAGTCGTCAAACACAAAAGCTGTACATATTTTTGGGCGCGGACGGACAGATGTCAGAGACCGGGCTCATACTCATATGTTGATTTTATGCAAGGTCTATTTTGTAAATATGATACCCCTGCTGCGCTATGGAAGACGTTGGTCTAGTTTCCTCTACCTATTTACTCAGTTTAGCGTGGTAGAAGTGAAGAAGATATCAAGGCAAAATACAGAGTACTAGGTACCTACTGTACCTACTAATTTCCCCTTCCCAACACGGCACTAAGGAGGGAGAAAGGGGAAGCATTTCCCGGGGATCATTGCCCCAGATTTTCTGCAATTCCGCCCCCCGTTGGTGGAAGAAAAGGGATGAGCCGAAAGAGACGACCAAACAGGATCTAATTGATCCAATTATCTCAAGAGTGGCCATCGATATATAGGGCTTGGTCCTTCCGCACCGCCTAAGGTCAGTCTGGCACTTTACCCGCCAGCACACTTGGA
This sequence comes from Ophioceras dolichostomum, assembly GCA_003049485.1. Taxonomy (NCBI): domain Eukaryota; kingdom Fungi; phylum Ascomycota; class Sordariomycetes; order Magnaporthales; family Ophioceraceae; genus Ophioceras; species Ophioceras dolichostomum. The sequence continues at coordinate 16,485 of PYST01000397.1, read as the reverse complement.
TCTAACAACCTACCCAGCATCCAACTCACTCCGCAATACCTCATGAGTCCCCCCTCAATTGGGACAAGCCGGAGAATTTAGATTAAAGCCATGCGTTCCCCCCAGATTCTTGCCTCCCGCCGTGGGGTTCTTGGCGCCCCTTCTCCTGCACTTCCAGGTTGCGGGGGACGCGGAACGATCGCGATAGGTGGGAGAAAGGGAGGTCGCGGTTTGCTGATCGCGACCTGATCGGCCCAGGCTCCTTTGATGGCATATAAGTCAGGCCTGTGCAGGTGTGAAGTCAGTTAGCGGGGGGAAAGTTGGCTGGTTCAGCGTCCAAGTCTTCCCGTCCACTAACCCTAGACCGCAGAGGCGCGGAAATCTGCCACGGAGGGCTTCGTCTTTTCCAAAAATGCTGGCCCTCATAATAGTCGTTGGCCTACTGGGGCTCTGGGTGCCGGTAACGACGGCGGCTCTGCGCGAAGATGCATGGACCTTCACCTTCACACAGGACGGCACCAAGACAGGCGGACTGCAGCTCGCAGGGTCCGGAGTAACCCCTGAAATCAGGGTCTCACCTGACGACTTCCCCGGCGTGATCAGAGCGGCCAACGACCTGGCCGGCGACTTCGGGAAGGTCCTAGGCACGAACGCCACGGTGGTGAGCGCAGACTGGCGGACGACCACCTCGTCGTCGTCGTCTTCCTCGCGACCCCTGATCATCGTGGGCACGGTCGGCCGGTCCAGCCTGATCAACGGGCTCTCTTCGGCGAACAAGATCGACGTCACACAGGTGGCGGGGAAGTGGGAGGTGTTCTCGCATCAGGTAGTCTCGGCACCATGGGAGGGACGGGGCGCGCCCGTCTTCGTCATCGCAGGGAGCGACCTGCGAGGAACGAGTTTCGGCGTGTACGACGTGTCGGAACAGATCGGGGTGTCGCCGTGGTGGTACTGGGCCGACGCCGCGCCGACCAAGCGGCAGTACATCTGGGCGCATAATCCCCCCTACGTGTCGCGCGAGCCGACCATACAATACCGCGGCCTATTCCTCAACGACGAGGCGCCGGCGCTGACGGGGTGGGGAGGACAAAACTTCAGGGCTTCCCAGTACGGGAGCCCGTTCGTCTCGGGCTTCTACCAGCGCATCTTCGACCTGGTGGTGCGGAACAAGTGCAACTACGTCTGGCCGGCCATGTGGTCCAGTATGTTCTACCTCGACGACGCCAAGAATGGGCCGATGGCCGACGAGTACGGAGTTTTCATGGGCACAAGCCACCACGAGCCCATGGCCCGCGCCGACAAGGAGCAGGGCCGGTTCCTCCGTGGTTCGTGGGACTGGCGCAGCAACAAGAACGGCGTGCAGACCTTCATGCAGGAAGGGGCAGAGCGGTCCAAGGTCTGGAACCACACTGTCTACACGGTCGGGATGCGCGGGTCCGGCGACGCCGCCTCGGCGACGCTGAACTCGGCCCAGCTGGAGGAGATCATCGCCTGGCAGACCTCGACGCTCACTCGCGTGCTGGGCAAGGACGCCTCGAAGATACCGGCCTGCTGGATGATGTACAAGGAGGTGCCGGGCTACTGGGCCAACGGCATGAAGATCTCAGAGCACGTCACGCTGGTCTGGTCCGACGACAACCGCGGCAACATCCGCCGCATCCCGATCACCAGCGAGATGAGCCGGCCCGGCGGGTCGGGCATGTACTACCACTTCGACTACGTGGGCAGTCCCCGCAACTACAAGTGGATCAACACCATCCAGCTGCAGAAGACGTGGGAGCAGATGAAGCTGGCCCACGACCGCGGGGTGCGCAAGCTCTGGATCGCCAACGTCGGCGACCTTAAGGCCCTGGAGCTCCCCACGGCCCACTTCCTGTCCATGGCCTACGACATGACCGCCTTCGAGGCGCCGGACAGCACGACCCAGTGGCTCCGGCGGTGGTCGCGGCAGCAGTACGGCGGCGACGACGCCCTCACCGACGAGGCGGCCGCCGTCATGACCACCTACGGCAAGCTGACGGCGCGGCGCAAGTACGAGGACCTGAGCAACTCGCCCTTCGCCTTCGACGTGACCAACTACGACGAGGCCGAGCTCAACCTGCGCGAGTGGGAGGGCCTCGTCGATCGGGCCCAGGCCGTGCACGACAAGCTCCCGCAGGCCAACCAGGCGGCCTTCTTCACGACGGTGCTGCACCCGGTGCTCGCGGGCAAGCAGGTGTTCGAGATCTACACCAAGGTCGCGCTCGGCAACAAGTACGCCAACCAGCACCGCGTCAGCGCCAGCCAGCTCGCCAACGACGCCAACGCGGCGTACGCGGCCGACCAGGCCCTGCAGCGCCGGTGGAACGCGTACCTGGGCGGCAAGTGGAACGGCTTCATGGCGCAGACGCACATCGGCTACGACAACTGGCAGGAGCCGTCGTCGAACCGCATGCCGCGCGTCACGTACGTCAACGGCGCCGCCAACCCGCGGGGGTCGATCATGGGCGTCGCCGTGCAGGGCAGCGCGTCCTTCTTCCCCACGGCGACGACCCTCACCCTCGAAGCCGCGAACCCTTACCTCCCCACGCCGCGCTGGGTCGAGGTCTTCGCCCGCGAGAACGGCACCTTCGCCTACACCATCACGTCCAACGCGTCCTTCGTGACCGTCGACGCCGCCGCCGCCTCCGGCACCATCAACGCCCCCGGCGCCAAGTCGGACATCCGCGCCCCCATCGCTATCGACTGGTCCAAGGCGCCCGCCGGCCGCAGCGCCGTCTCGCTGACCATCACCAACACCGCATCCGCCGGCGGCCGCGCCCTCGTCACCCTCCCGCTCGACAACCCGACCTCCCCGCCCCCATCCAGCTTCCGCGGCCACGTCGAGGCCTCCGGCGTCGTCTCCATGGAGGCAGGCCACCACGACGCCTCCTCCGCCGGCGCAGCGTCATACGTCACCCTGCCCAACTACGGCCGCACGCACTCCGGCGCAAAGCTCATCAACACGACCCCGTCCCAGTCCGCCCCGGGGGGTCCAGCCCTCTCCTTCCCCTTCTACAGCTTCTCGTCCGCCTCCAACGCGGGCCTGACCATCTACCTCGCGTCGTCACTCAACGCGAACCCGGACAGCCCGAGCAGGTTCGCCTACTCGCTCGACGGCGCCGCGCCGCAGACGGTGCAGCCCGTGCCCAACCACAACGCGGGGACCGAGCCGTCGGGCTGGTCGCAGGCCGTGATCGACAACGCGTGGGTGAGGACGGCGAGGCTGGGGAGCGTGAGTCCCGGGAAGCATGAGCTCAGGGTCTGGTTGCTAGAACCGACTATGGTGCTGACCAAGGTGGTGGTGGATTTGGGCGGGTTGAAGAGTAGCACTATGGGGCCGCCTGAGAGCGTGATGGTGGGTGGGTGAGACGTGAGGCCGTGAAGACCCCGATGATGGCAAATGAGAGCAGGATAATGTACATAAAGTAAATGGGAGTTTTCTCCTTTCTTCGTGTGTTGATTTACCTTCAGAAACAGAATGATGACCTACTTCGATTACCATGAAACTAACTCCTCCCTGAAAGGGTTGGTAAAACCTCTCTGTAAAGGTGCCGATACCTCTTTGAAAATCTCAATCGCTCGGAGATGGACGTTGGCTGGGAGTATCAACATACATGGTATTGATTGTCTCTGAAGTCAGTGAGTGATGTTGTTCAGGAGGTTATCAACTGTGGGGCTCGCTGAGGCGCGCTATCGACTACTGTGATCAAAATCCTCCGAACCCGGCTATGAAGTCATCAGCATTGAAACAATCACCAACATATTCGGTCCCGTCAAAACACGCAATTGATTTGTTAGCTCCTCGAGGAATCATGATACTACTACAGCGAGCATGCCGGCTTCCGGCCCGCATGCCAAGAATATGTCACCCTGCCACCACCGTCTTGCTCGGAGGCAGGCGGTGTTCCAGCGCGTCTTCCACTGAGACTGTCCCTCTCGCATACGACCTCCACGCGCCCCTTCAGCCGGTGGCCGACAAGGAGACCTCCCCGATCCTGTTTCTCCACGGGCTGTTCGGGTCCAAGAAGAACAACAGGAGTATCAGCAAGTGAGTACCTACCTACCTAGTGGACGGGGTCCAAGATCGATGAGATTCCTCCCGTGTCGAGATGGAAAATGAGATCTGAGAGATCTGAGAGATCCGAGAAATCCGTTTCGCTGACATAATGTCTCCTGGTTGACACAGAGCTCTCGCCCGTGATCTGGGCAGGCACATCTACGCCTTGGTGAGCTTGGATGTCTACTCTGTAAAGTACTGTGATAGCTAGGGACTGTAATTCTCACAGTTGGCTCTCTTGGGACGAACAGGACCTTAGAAATCACGGGGAGTCGCCCCATGTTCCTCGCCATGACTATACTGCCATGGCGGACGACGTCGCCGCTTTTATCAACGAGCACGGCCTCAAGGAAGTGACCTTGATCGGCCACTCCATGTAAGCCAAGTCATGAAAACTTCCTACGCTTGCTATCTCTTTCTCCCTCTCTCTCTTTCTCCTCCTGGTTAGGTGCTAAGGCAACCCGGGTCGTCCGTTTCCCCTGCCCTCTCTCATCTTTCAGGGGTGCCAAGACAGCCATGACCCTGGCCCTCCGCTCCCCCGAGCTAGTCAACGACCTAATCTCCGTGGACAACGCGCCCGTGGACGCCGCCCTGGTCAGCAACTTCGCCAAGTACATCCGGGGCATGCGGGCCATCGACGAGGCCGGCGTGACGCGCCAGGCGGAGGCGGACAAGATCCTCGAGCCCTACGAGGAGTCCGTGCCGATCCGGCAGTTCCTCCTCGGCAACCTTTACCGGCCAAAGGACGGCGACGAGGCGGGGACCCAGAAGTTCCGCATCCCGCTCTCCGTGCTCGCCAGGGCGCTGGACAACCTCGGCGACTTCCCGTACAAGGACCCGAGCAAGGTGCGGTTCGAGAAGCGCGCGCTGTTCATCCGTGGGACGCAGAGCAAGTACGTCGCGGACGAGGCGCTGCCGCTGGTCGGCCAGTTCTTCCCCAGGTTCGAGCTGGTTGACATCGAGGCTGGTCATTGGGTTATTTCGGAGAAACCGGAGGAGTTTAGGCAAGGTAAGCTTCTGGTTACAACTAACCAACCCCCTTTCCTTCCGTTTTCACAACCAAGCTCGTGGATAGAAGTAAGGATACTGATTGCATGAATTCGATTTCGAACACAGCCGTGCTTCGATTTCTTGACCCCAAAGACTAGACAGACCAGCTTCGCAGGTGGTCGTCGATGTGCGGATAGAATGAGGAACTCCAATGTATAATTATCCCTCCCCGTGATGCCCGTGTGACGGGAAAGCCGTCCTCGCTGGAGAAAAAACACGGAAATATAAGCCTGAACAGAATACTGGCTTGCACGCGTTCATAAGCAGTTAACTCCGACCGGTGAAGAAGGGAGGGGAAAGAAGATAGGAAAAGTGGAAGAAGAGCAAGGAAAGCCCCGGGTATCATTGTTGTCGTGTATTCTCTCCCATGCCAGGCAGCAACAGTAGCGTCTACAAGTGAGGTGTGCGGAAGCAGAAGAGAAGCAGCGAAAAGAAAAAAGAGTCGAAGAGAGAACAGGCGGGTAGTAGGTCAGTCGGGAATATCAACAAGGACAAGCAGAGTAGTTCTCCCCCCCCGCCGTCGATCCGACCGTGATGGTGCCCATGTTCCGGCTGGACGACGCCTTCGTCAGCAGCGCCGAGTCCTGCACGATGCGGTTCACGATCTCGACGAACGGCTTCCTGACGTTCTCGCGCGTCTTGGCGCTGGCCTCGCAAAACAGGGCGCCGTGCGACTCGGCCAGGGCCCTGCCCTCCTCGGTCTCGACCTCGCGGCTCGTCGCGGCCTTGTCGAGCTTGGTGCCGACCAGGTAGAGCGCCACCTCGGGCACCGTATTGGACTCGACCTCATCGAACCACTTCTCCATGTCCGTGAAGGACTTGCGGCTCGAGATGTCGTACGCCAGTATCACGCCGTGCGCGCCGCGGTAGTAGCTTGTCGACAGCGTGCGGAACCTTTCTTGTCCCGCCTGTATACATAGAGAAAGAAGCCCCAAAACACGTCAGAGGGCATAACGCTGTCAGTGAGGTGGTCGGGGGGCTTTTCTTCTGCTGGAACCTTTCATAGAGCTATGAAGAACAGAACAGGAACCGGAGGACGTACCGTGTCAAAAAGGGTCAACCGGTACGCCTTCCCTCGCACCGATAACCTCTTAATCTGCTCATATTACCAACCGTGTTAGTCCAGGCACATATGTGAGCAACAACATCCTCTCCTGATGTGTCTCTTGGCCGACATAGTGGTTTCGGGTTCAAGACAATCTCTTCCGGCCCATCCATTTGCGAGCCAGCCGGTGCGTGTGAGCTAGGCGGAGGCAGCAAACAACAAACCTTGAAGTCGATGCCAATGGTTGCTGTGGCAGACTCTGGCTCAAACTGGTCATCGCAATATCTCATCAATACTGCAAAGATTCCGAAACAGCGTCCCCCATCATTTTAGGAGCGGGTTTTTGTTTAAGTCAGTCTTCGGGGATCTCTCGCAGTTTGATGAGTTTTGAGGAGGTCGGCGCGGGATGTGTCACTCACAAGCGGACTTCCCAACATTAGATGACCCGACTAAGAGCAGCTTCAAAGTCGGGAGTGAGTCTTCTGATGCCATAGTCCGGGAATATTGGTGACCCCGTCCTTCTCCTAGAAGCGGAGTAGGGTGAAGGATAAAAAGAAAAATGAATAAACTAGGAGATTCGTCGAAGGTGGGCCCTCATCGGCTGGCCAGGTCTCTCTTAAAAATTGAATCGGGGTCTCGGCCTGATGTTGAGTTCGGGGACCTTTTCTTTCGCGCTTCGAGACGCACACCAGCCGCAATCACTATTCAACGTCGTCCATGAGAGCCAGCGACTAAAAATAAAAATAAGAAAAAATGAAAGAAAAGAGAAACGAATAGCGACTTGCAAAATGCACCACTCAGTAACTTCTATCGTCTAGGAGACGTAGCAGTAAAGAAATGGAAGAGATACAAATTTTAAAAGCCGAAAAAGGCAAGCGAGAGCGAATAAAAAGGTCAATAGCGCAAGGGAGTGAGTAGTAGTGGACGCCTGATTCACTGTAAGACACCATTAGTTAGACCCATCAACGTTTCGATGCCCGACCAGGGAAATTATGAGGGGAGAAACAGGCCCCATGACCCAACAATGCCGCTGGAGCTTGCAAGTGCTTGGGTGGTCTATGACGCGTGGTTGGGCTGGGTTGGGGTAATAACCAACAGCAGGCAGCGAGGGGCAACCATGATTAACCTGGACGATAATAAGGGATGAAAACGAACCGACATTCAGTTGGTGTTTATTCCCGCCACCTCTTTCCGTCTCGAGACGTCGTCGTCGTCGTCGTCGTCTTCGTCGCCTTCGCCCCTGGTTGGTCTGAAGACTCAACTCACGCGGGCGCGAGCGGTTGGCCTAACCTCCCGAAGATTTTGGGACGGAGTAGTTCTTGGAGCGTAGGCTGAGGAGGAACAGGGGCAGAGAGCAGTGGCTCAAGGAAATGATATTTGCTTAGACAGACTGTTTGATGGGAGTTACCGTAGAGAGACGGGCAGGTCAAGATGATATAGAGGTATTAGGAACATTAAGCAAGACAACAAAAACTAAAGAGATAATGATCCTACCTGTAGGTAGGTAGGTACCTAAGGTACTCATTATCTCGTTCTGTTGCTGGGAATTGGTAAAGGAAAGATCGAGCCCGACGGCACCAGTCCTTTCCGCTACACCTACGTAGTGGTGGCGAGAGAGGGAAGCTCTTGCCTAGCGGGCACTCATCCGTCTATCTAGGGTAAGTACGACCCAGCACAACGTCCATCATCTCCATCATTTAATCGTCACCGCCAGCCTCCTCGTAATCTCGTGTGGCAATCGGGCGCCGGACTCACAAGCGTTGCGATGGCGTTGAGCCCGTACACCGGCCAGGCCAAGGGGCGCGCTAAAGGACCGACCAGTCCTTACTTTTATCAGAGGAGTCAGAATCTGGCATCGTGGAATGTAGACCGTCCACACGCTAAAGGCAGGCTCACGGCACTTGTTCATCCATCAAGTGTGGCAGACCTAGTGGGTGGTGGTGGCAGGCTACAGCCTCGTAGTCCTCTGTCTCGCCTGTGTTGCAATCCATTTCTTTCTTTTTTATTCCACTGTCATAGGTTTGGTTTGCGCCTCTTGAGGGAAAGACGTGGTCGTCTCTGTGCCACGCCAAAATGCAAGATCAAAAAATGAAAAGAGGACATAAAAAATCGAGGTTAAAAACATTGAGAACGCGCCCCCCATGACACCAGGAACTAAGAAAAGAAGAGAGGTATTGCTTCCGATCAAAAAAAGAACGAAAAAAAGACCATCATGAGACACCCCCCATGCCAGTTCCCTTACCAGATGAACAAGAGGCCCTTTATATCCTTTTTTGAAAATCGCTCAAACCTCCTCCAGAACCCGCTCCTTGAACTCCCGCTCGACCTTAAGGCCTTGCTCGTCTGTGGTCTGCTCGCCGTGCAGGGCAAGCAGCGAGCCCAGGTCGAACTTGGGTTGCTTCAGCAGCTTCACCTTGCGGATGTGGACCTGTAGAATGAGCGGGACACAAGGTCAGTAATTCGTCAGGTGACCAAGATACTTGCACGAAACTACTCGGTTCGCGGGCAATAGTCGTAAAGCTGAAAATTAGGAGGGATGCAAATAAGGGGACAAGAAAGCAAGAGGTATGCAACAGCCGAGCCGCAGAACAGAGGCGAAACACGTACGTTCTGCAGGGGGTAGATGCCCTGGGTAGCCTTCTCGATCTCGCGGCCGATAACCTCTGGGATCAGCTTGGAGGTGAGCTGCTGCAGGGTGCAGCTCGAGGCCTCGCGCTGGATGATCTCGGCCATCTTCCTCCGGATGGCGCGGATCTGGGACGAGGCGGCGTAGGTGGTCTTCTTGATCTGGTTGGGGCGGCGCTTGGTGAAGGCGATGGCGAACAGGCGGAGCAGGTACTCGTCGGTGGTCTTGACCGTGACGTTGGCCTCGATCAGAGTCTGCCACTTGCGGACCAGCGAACGCAGCTTGTCCGAGGTGAAGTCCAGGCCGTGGAAGTTGGTCAGGCAGTTCTTGCCCTGGACCTCGTCCACCCGGAGCTTGATCTTGCGGAACGCGTGGTCCTCGTCCTTCTGCAGATCGGCCAGGGAAACCTCGAAGATGCGGCCCTTGAGGGCGTCGTTCGCGTTCTTCAGACCGGTCGTCCGGTTGACGAGGGTCTTGCCGACACTGATGCAGGGAGGGAAAGGTTAGTCTTTGAGCGAGCTCGTAATCTTGATACGGCACGGTCGGAGGTGCCTCTTTCGGTCGTCTTCGGACTCATCGATTCACGATTCGTAGCGACCGGAAAGTACATATATCGGGGTCCCTGGATGGCTTACTCTCGGATGTTGAAAGGAGCGGGCGCCTGTTCTCGGAGCGAAATATCAGTAAAACATGTCTCCCCCTCCCCTCGACTCCACCTAAGGCTTCGCTGAGATCAAAGGTTGCCGACTAACCTTGATGCCGTACCAGTCCTTGCGGGCAAAGGGGTCCTGGGCCTTCTTCTTGAGGCCTTTCTTTCCCTTCGACAATCTCTTGTTCCTACACAGCGAGGGAAAATATCCAGGTCAGTCAAGCCGTACCCCACGTTGTCTTGCTCCTGTGCCTGCTCTCGAAGCCCATCATCGATTCCGTCGATTCGAAGGCGGGAATGGGAGAGGGTAATGCGATCGCGTACTTTCCGACAGCCATCTTTGCACGCACTTGTCTCGGCGGTTGACAATTGTGCGAATAAAGGACGGTTGTTGTTGCGGTGGTGCTCTCCGGCGGTAGGCTATCAGTATGGTTTGAATGGCAACAAAATTCTTGTGGGAGACCTCAGTAGAATGTGCACCCGGAATAATCGGAGTGGGTCGGGCGGCTCCGAGCTGAGGCACTTGATTGGCTACTCGGAATTAGGGCTCTCGAACCCAAAGAGAGCAGGTCCAAGTGTCGTTGATAAGATAAGACTGCCCCTCAGGCATCCGCATCTCATGTTGTTGCGGTCACGCGGTCTCTCGTCTCTCACCACCGTCATCGCCACCAGCTGTTCCAAAAGCCATTAGATTGGACGTTGGGATTTCACTCGGCTCCTCCGGTCCTTCACCGATATACTCGGACGCGGGCTGTCGAATCTCATGATGCCTCATTCCAATCATTTTCCACAGGTGTGCCACACAGCTTGAAGCAAGCACCACATCTGGGTTCTTTTCAGCTGGCACCTGACCCCAGACTTCTCCGTGTTGTCGTCATGGAACGGCTGCAGGCATCCCGGGCCGCAGGTTGGGCTTCTTGGACAATCATCAAGGCCAAGTTGATGAAGTCTGTCTGCGATGCCATGACACTACGCCCTCTCAGTCCGTGTCACCCTCTGCACCTTCATTGCACTCCTCCTACGTCGGCCAAGGTTCCTCCTCTCGTTGGGTGAAACCAGCGTTGGCTCTCCCAAACCATCCCTCGCATGCTGAAATGTGACAGGGCTATGACTATCTCTTCCCCAAACAGCAAGCGAACAAGCTCATATTGCTTCGCTCGGGAGAGCAGCACAATCTCGATGATCCCCCTTTTGCTCTCTTTGCTCTTACCGCCTTTTTTGGTTACTGGTTATCGATCCGTGCCGGGTCGGTCAGGACCGTGCAGGAAACGGACTTCGTCGGCCCCATCACCGCCGGGGTGAGTTTACTCCACTAACTGCACAGCCAGCGAAGCCGACGAGGCATTTGGTAGTAAAGTTGCAGAAGAGTACATACGGGCGAAAAATAGGCTCCACCGAACCTAGCTTTGTCGGTCTGCTGGCTGGCTAGACGAGAGAACCTTCCTTGACCGCTTCCTTGTTGACGACACAACTATCGTTTTCGTTGTTTTCGTTGTTTCTGCCCCCCGTCCTCACCGATATCCCTCTCGGGACCTTGGGACCCAGTCGGGGAGGTGCCCGGTAGACCCGCTTCCATCCAGCCCACGGGCTACTACCACCACGCTAGCCACTAGCGTCATTGACGGATTGATTGACGGACACAGGCACACAGGTCCAAGACCAAACTCTGGGCGAGTCCGGGACTTGGACAGCCTGGTAACAAGGAAAAGGAATCAGAAGATGGTCAAGAAGAGAGTTGGTCGACACAAGTGTGTTACTCTGTATTAGGTAGTTTGCTGTCGTTAATTATTGGGGGAGGAGAGGGAGAGATGCCCCTCGGAGCACTCGTCATACCCCTCGTCCCCCTTCCCGCACCCTTGTTACCTCGCGTGCGAGATCTCCATTGTTACATGCCCATCATCACACCCCTCCCCTTCTCCCTGTGTGTTGCTGTTCCCCTCACGTCCTCACCCACGTCTCGTAGCGATGTGGACGGCGGTGATGCACTGCTATTGTACAGGAAAGTGTTTCTCTCTCTCTCTCTCTGGTGGGGGACATTTGTGTCCAATGTGGGAGTACATGTCCACCCCAGTTGGTCCGTCCGTCCGACCCGCGATCGAAGATCGCGACCCCCCTTCGCTCGGCTTGCTCCGCTGTGTGAGGAAGGGGTAGTTGTCGACGGGGGAACCTGATCTCGGCTCGGAGCTGCTCGTGCGGTGCCTCAGAAAACTCCTTCCCCGTGTGCGGGTGGTGGGTGTTGGTGAGAGGGTTCGTGTTCGTGTGTGGGTGACATAGGTGCTTTTGTGTTCGATGTGACCGATCGTCAGTCTGTAAGGCGACGACGATGAACTCATACTCCGCCGCCCCAGACAAGACGATGCTTGGAATGGAAAATGCCCCTTCGCCAGCCAGCTAAATCCGGGAAGCAAAATACACCCAACGGCATTATCATTTTCGTCGTTAAAATCGTAACGTCGTTATTGCTCGTCTGCGCCGTGTCGTTGTTGCTGCTGTTCATCCGGTAGACTTGGCGGTACCCCCGCTAACGACCTTCTCCCCATCCTGGCAGCCCTCCGGGTCCCAGGTGTCGAAGCTGGGGAAGCTGAAGTAGCGGTCGGAGTTGTCTGGGTACGATGATGGCGTTAGATAGTCGTCATATGAGCCGGTGGGTCGGGAGAGGTAGAACACACGAGGTCGGGCGCAGAGGTCGTCAAGGGCATCGCCTGTCGACGTCGGGGACGAACAGAGCTCGTCGGCCCGCATCCTCTCCATCCTGTCGTAGAGCATGCTCTCGCCGGCGGGTGGTGAGGATCCCCTGTAGAGGGAATCTGGGGACGAGCCACCAGCGAAGGCCATCCGGTTGAGGATGTCAGTCGCCCGTCGGCTGGACTGGGGGTTGGCGAGGACACCACGGCTGGCGTTCGACGCTGTCAACGACGGCTCGGTAGCGGAGGCCCGAAGAAGCCGTGGCCTCCTCTTGGTGCTGGACGAGGAATCCCTCCTCTGCATGTGGCGGTACTCTGAGCTGCGTGACGAAGACATCTCAGCTGCTGCGTAATGCTGCCGCTGCTGCTGCTCGCAGGTGGTGATGACGACCGAGATCTGGCCAAGCTCCGATGTAAGCTATGTGGTTGATGGGAAGGAAGCAAGTGAAGGCCAGGGCAGGAAAGCAAGCTGGTCGTCTAAGTGAAATACGGTGGCTGATTTAGGCAACAGGTTCAAGTGGTGACGCTGCTGGTGGTGGTGAGAGAGGAGGCAAGAGAGAGGCAATGGGGAGTGAGAGATGGACGTGCTTGTTTATCAATCAGGCTCCTGCCACACCATCCCAACACGCACATGCAGACATGCAGTCGAAAACAGATGACGGGGGTCTGTCTACCAGTACCAAGCGTGGTAGGTACCAACCTTGGAACCTACACACGTCGGAGTGTGAATCGGCTTGATTCTGGCGTCTGCTCTCCGCCCACATATCCCGCATGTTTTAATGCCACACCCCTGCTGATACCTGCCCTGGAGACAGGGCGGAGATGGGCGACAAGTGCTGTTGCGGTTGGTACCGTTGCCACTTGTCATAGCTTAGAAGCCGGAAGCCGGGGAGAACACGACGCCCCCCGCCCGCCTGCTGAGCTTGCTGGCTTAATGGAGCGGGGGAGCGGGAAGGGGGAGAGGAAGACAGGGGGGGCGTGGCCACAACACAATGGGCCAGACACCCAGCGTACGAAAGAGCGCTGATCTGGACTGTCTGGAGTTTCTTCGCGTGGGACCATAACGCTGCAGCAATGACATTCCAACGCCCTGTAATTGGAGAATTTTGGGGCGTGCGGTACCTGTAAAGTGGCCCACAATTGCCACAGCCCACATTTTTACAGCTCCAGTCCTCGTCAACGAACAGATCTGGACCTGAAAGAACTGTCCGCTCACGCCGCTCAAGCCGTTGTCCGCCGCCCAGCCCACCATCCCCAGGCCACCCACCACCATCACCACCACCACCACAGTGCACCACCACCCACACCTGCTGCGTCGCTCTCCGCTTTTTCCCTCCCTCTCAGGCATCATCGACCTGAAAGCCCGGGAGACTTGCTCCATGGCGCCAATGAGCGTTACTGCTGGACCTCGGATGGGGGGCCTTAGGCTGCTTCTACAGCCGCTCTAGTACTATACGGGCATGCAGAGCCACGCACTCTAGGGACTCTCGCACTCCACACTTCCAAAGGCATCCACGCATCCTCCTCATGCCTCGATATGAATACGGGTGCCAGTGGTGGGTGGTGGTTCACTCTCCACCAATCCACACCAACCAGGCAGAGGGCACCGTTCCCCCGACCGCCTGGCCGGCCCTGCCCTCCTCAAGTCGCGGGGAAAGGGCTGGATGAACTAGGGCGTGCACGGGGTCGCGGTCGGGCGACTGGACCGGGTGAGGTGGCCAGCATAACTATGGCCAGTGGCCAGGGCCAGGTCCTTTCTTCTGAAGTCCAAGTCCAAGTCCGGGCCTCAACTCTATTATTTCCTCCATCTCATCCTCTGTCTCGCACAGCAGGCGACCAAGGCCGTTCGTTCGATCGATCACTCCGAAGAGAGGACTAGAGAAACAAGGCATGAAGCAGAAGGCGGATGAAGCAAGACGAAGAGATTGAAACAAGAGGAGGAAACCGGCGTCGGCGTTCTGTTCGTCTTCCCGACAGGGGCCGACATCCGGGCGGTCGTCGCACTCAGCACCAAGTAGCGAAGGAAGCTGGTGTCCGTTTGGCTGGCTGGTCCATCATTTCATGCAATGCACCAGTACTAACAGCAACTCTGCGTTGCGCGTGCATGGTGGTGGCCCGTTAACAACCACAACCACCCAATCTCTGCAATTTGCCGGACGACCTGTTGAGGCCTGACTGGACGCTGCTGCTCCCCCGACGCGAACCCACTGCGTGGCATTTTCTTTTTCGATTGATGTTGAGCCAAGCCAAGCAAAGCAGGCCCGCCCGTCCTGACCTGTGTGGCTGTCAGTCAGGGAGCAAAATGGCGGGCTGCATTCGCATCTCCGTTGTCATCTCATTGGGACAAAGAACTCAACTCGAAATGGCCTGGGCCACTCGATTTGCTCACCCGCCCAACCCGAATTTTCCCAATATGCAGCCGGTCAGTCATCGGTTTCTCCCTTCTGGTAGTGGTACGGTTACGGGTGAAGATCGGAGCTCATTTACGGAATAATCGCACTGGAAACGTCTTAGTCTCCAGGTCTCGTGCCAGCCCGGACTTTCAACTTACAGGAGAAGTGTGGTGACATTTCTGAAATTCTGACAGCAACGCAGCCAACCGTTTGGGTGCCTCCTCTGTGTGGCTGACCAGAAACGTACGAGCAGCAAGAAGCCAGAAACCAGCTCAGCAGGGCGTATATCCGAGCCGCAACTGAAGCCTCTCGACCCTGCACTATGCTGGCCATGAGGCTGTCTGTGCTGGACCGCTTCTTGCCAATTGCTGGCCAATGCCGGCTCCTCTCATCCATCATCTGCAAATTTCCCTTGTCGAACGTTTTCGGGATGTTGCGGGGAGAGTCTGGAAAGTGCCGAAGAGAAATTGACACTTCTTTCCACATACCCTTCCACGCAGCAAAATGAAGCAAGGTCTCTGCACTGCTCCCTCACGCCCTGCTGAGTGGTCCCCCCTTCGCCCGTCCGCTGGCGCCGCTGTCGTGTTCGCTACTCCTGAATGGGTTCATACTTGCACAACAACCACTGAGCGAGGTGGTAAGGGGGGCGTCGCCTTCGTCGCCGGCCGGCTCAGAGGGGGCAACAAGACATGACAGCGAATAGGCGCTCTCACGATGGAGACAAAAACTCCTTGCACAACATCTGATCTTCGAGCAGGAAATGAAAGAATGAAGACATACGGACAAGAAAAAGAAAAAAAAGTTACAGCTTTGCGGCATTTTCTTGATGGACTCCCTTTCTTTGCCATTTTCTTGGTCCGGCATGTTTGGTTGGTTGGAAGCATCTCCATCCGGCCAGGAAGAAGCGTGGGCAATTTCCCTGTTCAGGACGACCAGTTCTGCATACGAGCTCGTTCGGGGAAGGAACAAGTGACAAGTCCGCTCACCCATCGTCATCATCCACGACGACAACGTCGGCGGCGGTGGCGGCTGACGCCAGTACTCCTGCCGTCTTGGGTTTCTTTCTCTTTCGTTCTTTACTTCTCTCTGACAGCACACCCCCATCCCGCCATGCGTGCGTGGGATGGACTATGAGCTGACTTGGAGGTAGGCGGGATGTATTCCCACGGCCCTGAATGGTTCCTGAAGGTTGAAAAACTTGGGAAAAACTTGGGAAAAACTTGGGAACCATTCTCGCTCGGTGCGCTTCTACTATATTTTTTTTCTCTGTCCTTCCACGACTGCAGGCCGCCATCCGGGACCGGAGCCCCGGCATAGGACTCGTTCATTCTGCAGTGACATGATCGACAACATCGTAGGTACCTAGGCACCTAGATGGACAACGCCGAGCTTGACAGAAACTACCTCAACCCATCCATTTACACGACTGCCCACATCCATATGCTAGCAAGAGAAAGGGGGCATAATCGGCGGGACCGGCCGGCCGTGGCGTTCGCCCCAGAAGACGAGGGCCCCAGGCACGATCTGTCAGTGCAGGGGTTTGCGTGAGCGGGAAAAAGAAGCACGACAACAGATAGATTGAGCTCGGCGCCCTGCTCACTGGTTCACTGGTGCCAGCGCACCAAGGGAGGAGCCACGCGACAAGTGGGTGCGTTGGGTTGGGTAGAGAGGTTTTTCAGCCTGACGGGGCGGCGGGGCGGGTCCCATCGCCATCCCCTTTGCTGTCCCCGACAAGCGGTGCGACTCACGCGAACAGAACTAGGGAGAAAAAAAAAGTGCACAAGTAGCTTCCGTGCATCAACTGGAGGAAATCCATGCCCCCCAGAAAAAAAATGTAAAGACGCCAACGCAGGACACGGGCGCCGGGCGGCGGTACGTAGGCAGGTTCCTGCACCTGAGTGAGCGCGTGACGAGGAAGTTGACCTCATCGGACATAAACCGAACCTCTGAACCTTCCACAGTGAGTGTGTGTGTGTGTGTG